>VDFB02130081.1:0-46309 GCA_007258455.2 Sequoia sempervirens | reverse complement strand
GTGGAGAGAGAGAGGGATGCGGTAGTGGCACAGGCAACAGCTGCAGAGGAGATGAGAGATCGATTATAGGCAGAGCTGGCATAGAGTGGGTTGGCTCAGGAAGCATGGGAGTAGGAGAGGAGAGCCATTACCAGGGACCGAGACAGGTATCGTCAAGAGCAAAATTCTGCTCGGGTCCAAGTTGCAAAGTGAGAGGAGAGCATGAGAGAGGCAGGATTTTGGATGGCTGCATATTATCATGTGGTTCTTGATCTGGCACAGTGGAGATTCCGTTACACCCGGCAGACACCTAAGAGGCTAGTGTTGTCCCAGTCATTGGGGACACGGACCTGAGGTTACAGTGATTCACCAGGGGTTTCACCAAGCAAGAGAGCAGTACCTGATTCTCCACAAAGATCAGATGTGGGGAGTTCATTTGGTAGATGATAGGATACCATGTTTTTGACAGGTGCAGGGTAGATGGATAGTGCAGAGGTGCAGTGGATATTTGCAGGACCTTGTACTGGTGTTTTGATTAGATGATTTTTGTATACGATGGTCGCAAATTGTGATGACATCAATGGCATTATTATATGTTAGTCTTGACTATGAGATTTACCGTGGACTTGTGGTATATTTATATATACGATAGCTCTTATTAACCTCATGTTTTATGTGTGTGATGGATTTGAGATCTATAGATGATTGTGTTGATGCATATATGGATGGTCATATGATGGCAGTTATCTATGATGACTTTTGTGGATGTTATATGTATGGATGTTTTTATATATATATATTTTTATGTATGATGGTTTTTGAGGGGCGTTATGCATGCCAACTAATGTGTGTGATGCAGGATGTAATGTACGGTGATTTTTGTTTTTATATATTATGAATGCCTATGTTGTATGATGTATGTGGATATGCTTATGATGACGCGACAAATGCTTATGTTTTATATGCCTATGATGGTTATGTGCATGTGTGACTAATATGTAATGGATGGTGATTTTTGTTTTTTATGTATGATGAATGCCTATATTGTATGATGTATATGTTTAAGATAGATGTGGATATGCTTATGATGACTGACAAATGCTTATTATTTATATTCTTATGATGGTTATGTGCATGTTCGACTAATATGTGTGATGCAGGATGTAATGGATGTATTATGATGGTATTGATGGTGGACCTAACACTTGATATTGTAGGTGGCAATATTATGGACGAACTTAAGATAGTGTGCAAATGTATGGATCTAAAATGTAATTATTTCATGATAAGTGTCAATAGGGTCCTAGGTGATAGTGGAAGATGAATGTGGACATGGTGTGAGTGTGCACCTGTCAAAAACCTTTTAGTATATTGAGAGGAATAGGAGATGGAGGAGAAATATTTGCACAACCAAAATCATAGGATGAATGTAATACAATGGTCATGATTATGAAATGCAATCCTAATACAATCCTAATAGCATAAGACACCCAGTGCCAGGGTATGTGGAACCAAGGCATATTAGTATCTAATGCATAAAACAAACACAACAGACAAGAAGGCTATCCCAAAACCCTAAAGTCACAAAGAAAGATCTCGGTCGGGCCAGGAATTGAGATAACCACAAGCACAAAAGGATGCCCCAACATAACACAAGACCTCAAGGATCTTGGTGGGTACTATGTGGGACAACCAAGAAGACACAATCAAACAAAAGATCAAGATATGCCCCTATGTGGACCAATCAAAACATGCCATAATATGATGGATTATGGTGGCCTTGATAAGTGATGATAGGGAGCTCAAATGATAAGCAAAATCCAAAAGCATCAAAAGATCACAATCAATTTCAAATGTACTTTGTAATAGGATCAAGGGGGTAGATGGGATTGATGAGGTTTGTTATGAAGGATGCATCCTGTTGAGACCTATGATGGATACTAAGTGAAAAGATCGATATAATGTAGGATACTTAAAACTGATTGGATTTGTTGATACAAGTGGATCTTGTTTGTTAAGAACCAGTTAGATAAGGGCATAGCTTGATGACACGACACAAGGGAGACAAGACACAACCTAAAGACCTAGGGGCTCGGGGGCCGATCAGAGATTAGCCTTGCCTACGTGAAAGTGGAGAGCCCTCGTAGTTCATGGAAAAAGACCATGGATAAAGCGGAAAGAAGACAATGGTGACCGATGATGAAGGACACAAAACATGATAGACAAATACCCTGGGGGAGGATCAAATGACCAACCTTGCCTATGTGACAGCGCAGGGGCAACATAGTTTGACAAAGGCTGAAAGTGATGTAGAAGGATGAGATCTAGAAGGAGACCGACATGATGGATGACCCTATATGGTGACACAGATCGACCGATAAAGGGAATGAATGACATAAGTGCAAAGTGGGATATTAAAATGCTCAGGATGAGGGATAGGCTAGATGAGTCATCCAATGCTCAATCAATAAATACCAAGCGGCCTAGGCTGAGGTGGGTGAGGATGATAGTGTGGATGAAAGCATAAAATAACTAGGATGTTAGGTAGATAATGATTAAGCCCTCTACGGATGATGCCTGTTACCAAGTTTTCACCATCCATACTTATCCCAGGCACCACCAAGATGTTGTTTTCACCATAGGACAGATTTATTTTTCTTTACTATTTTTTGGATTTTTTTTATTACTTTTTTTATTTTTTTGATTTTCTAATTTAGGTGGAGTTACCGAGCAGACTTAGGCATAGAACTTCTTTAGATGGATGATATTGATGGGTTCATCAAGGGGATCTCCTTCAAGAGTAGTCAATCTATAGGCCCCATATCCATATTTGGTGGCTATGATATAAGGCCCTAACTAGTTTGCCTCAAATTTTCCCTTTTTTTCATGGTCCTATTGGGTGCGTTGGTTTTCTTTGAGAACAAGCTCACCAACCTGGAATTGTCTAGGATGGACCTTTTTATTGTAATTACGTTTGAGGCAATTTTGGTATGCTTGTAGGTGGTCATAGGCTTTTATTATTTGTTCATCCAATAACTCCAGCTGTGCAAGTCATGCAACATGAGCATCTTCTTTGCCGATAAGATTCTTCAGAGAAATCCTCAGTGATGGGAGCTCAACTTCAATTGGCAAGATGACTTTAGCACCATATACTAAAGAATAGGGGATGGTACCTATCAGGGTGCGGATGGATGTACGATATGCCCAGAGGGCAAGATGAATATGGAGGTGCTAATCTCATCTAGTATTATTGACAACCTTCTTGAGGATGCGGATAAGGATCTTGTTGGTTTCTTCTGCCTAACCATTGCCTTGAGGGTAATAAGGCGTTGACCAACAATGTTGGATATGAAAGGTGTCGCAGAGGTGTTTTATGGCTTGTTTTTTGAAGGGTTTTCCATTATCAAAGAGGATGGTGGATGGGATACCATCGAGAGAATATGGTAAAGGATAAATTTTGAGATTTGGACACACTAGTGATTTGTGAGAGTGGCATTGTTTCCACCCAATTCTAGTGAAGTACTCAGTGGCGGTAATTATGAATGTATGGCTGTCGGATGATGGTGGGTGAATCTTGCCAATCAAGTCAAAACCCCATTGAGAAAATGGCCATGGTGCCAGGAGGGGCTGAAGATCTTGTGCTGGGGCGTGAATCAAATCTGCATGTTGTTGGCATGGAAGGCACTTCTTCACAAACTCACAAGCATCGTGTTCCAATGTAGGCCAATAATATCCAAACCAGGAATCCTTTGGCCGTGAGCCATACCATTTGAGTGAGCTCACAAACACCACCATGTACTGCTAGTGTCGTGGTGGGTTTTAGTATCATTTAGACATCTAAGGAGGATTCCATCATACCCACATGATAGTAGAGCTTATCACCAACAAATGATGAATGAAGATGGCGAATAAAGGATTTGTGTTACAGTATAAGCTTAAAGGATATTATCGTCAAGATAAGTGTATATGTCTTGGATTCCAAGGGGAGGTGGGGACCTACAATATCGCACACCATATTAGTCTCAGGAATGTCATATGCAGGGATTAAAAGTTGTTCAACAAGTAACTCACATTCTGTTCGGTCTTTAGGCATGTCAATCAGAGAACCAATAGTGGCCATTGCGTCTGCCACTTTATTATGTACCCAAGGAATTTGGTCAAACTATATGAAAGTGAAATATTTCTTGAAACCACCCACCATGCGCTTATAGGGTAACAGTTTATCATCTTTTGTGAGGAATTCATCATTAACTTGTTTGATGACTAATAATGAATCACCAAAGACTTTTAGGTGAGTTATATGACACTGTTTTGCAATTCGGAGGCTGATGAGGAGGGCTTCATACTTTGCGATGTTGTTGGTACATGGGAATGCTATCCCAATGATTTGGGATGTAGTCACCTTGAGGGGTAAATTCACAAAATTCCTACTCCATATCCACTATGAGTGTATGAGCCATCGAAATATAGCATCCAAGCTAGTGCTTCTATAACTATGTAGATTTCTTCATCTGGGAATTCAGTGTCTAGCGGGTAGGCATCTACTAATGGTGTCTCAGCTAATTGATCAACTATTACTTGTCCTTTTATGGCTTTTATCTCTACATATTCTATGTCAAATTCACTTAAGAGCATGACCCATTTGGACATGCGGCTAGTCAGAGTGGTTCTAGATAACAGATACTTCAAGGGATCAATTTTGGTGATTAATTTGACTAGATGGCTGAGCATGTAATGACGGAGTTTTTGTGTGCTGAAAACTAGCGCAAGGCAAGCTTTTTCCATGGGGGAGTAATTTAACTCATAGCCAACTAGTGTTCGACTGATGTAGTAGATTTCCCTCTCTTTGAATGACTCATCATGTTGTGCCAACAATGCCCCCAGTGCGACTGAAGTAGCAGAGATGTAAAGTAGGAGGGGTTTTCCTAGAATAGGCGGCATCAAAATCGGTGGATGAGCTAAATATTCCTTAATTTTATCAAAACCCATTTGACACTGTGGGGCCCATCGGAAGGTGGAATCTTTCTTCAAAAGATGGGTAAATGGCTAACATTTATCCTGGATAGTCAAGTGATGAACTGACAGATGGACTGCATCTTCCCCTGGAGGCTTCTTAACTGCTTCAGATTGTGTGGAGGTGTCATGTCTAGAATAGCCTTTACCTTGGCAGGATCAACTTCAATACCCCTTTGGGAGACTATAAAACCCAACAATTTTCCTGATGTAACCCCAAAGATGCACTTTTTTGGATTTAGCTGCAACTTGTAATGTTCTAACCATTCAAAGATCTGCTTCAAGACAGTAGGATGTTCTGCTCGTGTTTTAGATTTTCCTAGCAAGTCATCAACATAATCCTCCATGATGATATGGATGAGGTCATGGAAGATGACTGTCATCACCCTTTGATATGTTGCCCCTACATTTTTTAGACCAAAGGACATAACATTATAACAGAAAGTACCCTAAGGTGTTGTGAAGGTGGTCTTATGTTGGTCTTTAGGTGCGATTTGAATCTGGTTATAACTAGAGAAGCCATCCATAAGGGAAAGCATCTCATGTCCTACTGTGAGGTTGACCAACATGTCAATGTTAGGCAAAGGGAAGTTGTCTTTTGGGCAGGCCTTGTTAAGGTCCCTGAATTTTGTGTAGATCCAAATATCTCCATTTGGTTTGGCAATCGGTACTATATTGGAGATCCACTCAGAGTAGTCAATTGGCTAAATAAAACCTACCTCTAGTAACTTTTCCAATTCCTTTTTGACTAACAATGCTACCTGCGGGTGCATTTTGCGGAGCTTTTGTTTGACAGGCTTGGCATCTGGGTGAACATCTAGATGATGAACCACTAAGGTAGGGTCTAAACCTGGCATGTCTAAATATGACCAAGCAAAGTTGATGATTCCTTCTTGGAGTAGTTGGATGATGACTAGATACTCACGTTCTGAGAGTGACTTAGCCACAGGTGATTTTAGGATTTTCAGTAGTACCTAGATTAACTTCTTGAGTCTCTTCAATCAGAATGGATGATCGGGAAAATAATTGAGTTCCTACAAGGGGAAGATGAACATCTCCATCTTCTGGCACCTCTTCGAGGTTTTCGCCATCAGATGCGTCCTTTGTTTTCACTTTTTCAAGGTCAGGAAGCGCCTCAGGGAGGTTTTCACTAGATGACCGCCTTTTACTTTTCTTATTCTTATTTTTGTGATTGGAGTGGTCATCCTCCCCCAATCCCATAAAGTTGACATATGTATCCGCAGACATATTGACAAGTGTGCTATTACGTAGGTCCCAATCAATAAGCTCAGGGTGATAAAGGGATAGGCTAATGGTGCAGATGGATAGGCATTCGAACATGGATGATAAGTTGGTGTGATCGACGTCATTGTACGCATGTATAATGGATTCCTCCTTGGGTATATCTTCCAATGAGGTGTTGTCCATGGTGACACTATTGGAGGTATTAGATGATGTTGCAAGGCTTTTCTATTTTTTATCGTATCTGATGCCTATGTTCTTTGGAAACTTTGGTGTATCAATAGGTTGCAACCGCCCTTTTTTTTCTTTACCTAGGCCCCTTCCTTAGTAGTTATATTTTTCTGCAAACTTAGCTGACCACGAATATGCTTCCTGAAAATATTCCTTTAGAGGAGGGTCCGACTGGGGTTCTTCTCAGTAGACCCATTGGCTTATGTCCTCTTCCGATGCATCTATCTTGACACTTGGGGATCTGAAAGTAGTGGTAGGGATGTTTTTACCATTGAAAGTGATAGTCTTGTCTTCCTTTTGTGTAGCATGCGAAGGTTGCCCATACTCATGTGGTGACGGTGGCATGGTTGCTACATTGAGAGCCATATGCATTTCGTATTCACCACACCCTTTGTCAATGATCTGGACTTTGGTGACTATAGGATTAGTGGTGGAAGGTGGAGTGGTTATCGCGATGGAGGGTGGGTTAGTGGATGATGACTAGGATTCCCCCATTTCAACCCCGGGACAATAATGTAAATGGGAAAATGACGCTTCTAAAGTGTGGCAATATTCAAACGGCCAGACTGGGATGGAATTTTAGGCACCAATGATAATGGAGGGGATGGTTTGTATAGCATGGACAAGGGCCAAGGAGGATTATATGGAAGATCAAGGGGACATGGACAAACGAACTTGGATAGGGAAGACTGATAATTCCTTCTGAATTTCTTTTTGCATTTTCATAGGCTTTGATTGTAATGATCTAGTTGCTTAGGTCTGCTTGAGTATACCCCACCTATTTTATAAATTTCAAAGTACATAAATTGAGGGCAAAGCCATTATCTACCAAGACCCTTTTATTTTATGGCTTAAATAAACCAATGACTTCAATATGGTAAGTACTATGATTGACATCGCATGTTTGCATATCATTTTGGCTGAAGTGCGCTTTGATGTGGATAGCCAAGTGTCCCACCAAAGCTTGGAATATGGGGGTCTAAGGCTTCATTTGGGTTTCCGCAGGCTCTATTGAGGATTTCTTTGATGTACAATGGGAAGACTTAAGAAAATCCAAAATGGATATATGAGTAAATCTTTTCTTGCGATCAAGGATGTTTTACTGAGAGCTTACAAGAGTTGATTGGGTGGGTGTAGAGGCTGCAGGGACAGTGATGCGGGCTCGTCGTGTAGTAACAACACATTGAGGGTCTTTGGCTTTAACATGTATCATGGATACACGTGGTTCCACCTACTCAATGTAATGAATAACACCCTCGTAATTGAAGGGAACATTCTTGTAGCTCACATTATTTGTGTTGTTTCCTTGGGGATTACTGTTAGATGTGCTTGGGCCTTGATTATAATTTGGAAAGGCGTTTTGATATATCTATAATTGAGCATTGGACAATGAAGATTGACTGTCAACTTGATACTTCACCATCAATGATCTTGAATATAGTTTTTCTAATCACACTCTGCTTCTAAAAGAGTGTCCTTTGATTTTATGGAACTCACAATACTCATTTTCCTTAAACCATGAGGGCTTGGGTTTGGACTCATCAAATGGCTTAGTGATAGGGTACGTGATGGGATAGTTGATTTGTAACAATTTATTAAAGACAACACTCAAAGGTTTTCCTAATTGAGCATACTAATGTTTGGTGTTCCCTTGATTGTTCTGCTGGTTAGACTGTGGAGGAGGACGGGGTGCCCCCTATGGTACAAATATGGCGTTGGGTACAGATGGTTGTTGTTTTTGGGATGTACTAGCCACTTGGACATGTTTAGTGTTTGTCACACCATCATTCACTGCATTCTTGTTCTTGTTCCAGAATCGTGGTTTATCACCAAATGACCTCTCTTTATCATGACTATGTATTTTGATGTGTCCTTTGGCAATAAGGGCACGTTCAAGGATGGGTCCCTTTTCTACTATCTCCGCGAAGGTGGTGACACAATGTAACCTAAAATTATGGGCCATGTCAAGATGAGAGTTTTCCACGAAAAGAGTGACCATGTATTTTTCTTTCAGAGGGGTCTTCATTCAGCTTGCTAATGCACACCACCTTTGTAGGTAGCTAGTAAAGGTTTCCCCCTCACGTTGTTTCTCTTTGAGGAGATCTAAGGTGTCTGTGTCCTCCAAATTGAAAGAGAAGTAGGATACAAATTTTTCTGACAGGTCTGCAAAATTTTTTATGGGCCCTTTTTCGAGAGTCATGAACCAATCCAGGGTGTGGCTTGCCAGGCTTCGTGGGAACAGGCACAAGAGATAGTTGTCATTGTACATAACTTCTTGACACTGGGAGTAAAACTCCTGCAAGTGAGCCTTAGGGTCTTTGTTTCCCTTGTATTTGTCAAACTTTGGTATCTCAAAATGTTTAGGAAATGGGATTAATGAGATGGAGGGATCAAATGGATATGGGCATATGTCTTCAAATTTGAATGATTGTTTGGTAGCCCCAACTTGAAGGTCCTTCAGAGCGGCTTTGATTTCCAACAGATCCGAGTTGGCCGGTGGTGGGTTGGGGGGATATTGATGATAGGATGATAAAGGATCATGTTGAGAGGGCATCAGATTGTTGAAATATGGATTTGGATGGTTGGATGATGACATGCCTTATTGTTAGGATAGGGGATTTTGTTGATATGGGGGCTGTTGTTGTGGAATATAGTATGGATTTGTTTGATAAAAGTGTGGGGCAAGCTGTTGAGAAGCTTGGATGGGATGTTGTGTATTGGTTTGTTGGTTTTGAAGGTACTGTTGTGATTGTTGGGAGGTCACATAGGGCGGTCGTTGGTGAAATTTCTACTGATTGTGATAGTAGTAGTGTTGAGGGGGTTGTTGTGATGTCAATTGTTGTATGGGCCGAGATGGGATGTTGTGTTGTGGTTGAGCCTGTGGATGCAAAATGGATGTGAGAAAGGGGGATATGGTCTGAGCAATAGGTCGAGATGGATTGCCTTGTAGTTGGTAGGGTGGTTTTTGTGAAGAGGCCAAAGTATTATGTACAGGTTGTTGCTGATGAGATGGTTGAGGTAGCGTAGAAGTGTTTTGTAAAGGGGGTTGTTGGGTACTACCTAGAATGTTCAGCTGGGATGTGGCTTGTGGAGGTAATTGAGGTGGAATGTTGGATTGGTGAAGCTATTGAGATGTATATGAGGATGATGGTAGATGCATGGCCCCAGGAGGTGGAGGCAATGTGGAAAGGGGGGTGCCCCCAGTGTTGACTATAGGTTGATTCGAAAGAGGGGGTGTTGTTAACGTTAATTGCAGAGGTTGTGGAACATTTTGTGGCATACCATAGGCAAAAATATTATTGGGATTAGGCACTTGAGGACCTCCCATAACTGAAGTTGAAGCATGTGGGGGATAGTTAACATGATAGAGAACAACATTGCCAAATTCAGGCTGATGCCAACCCTCAACTGGAGGAACATTGGGGAAGTACAAACCTTTCGGTGCATTTTGTGAACCTTGGAGTACATTAGATGGGGAATTCCCACATTTGGACAAGTCAACACCTAAGGGGGGTTTGACATCCTTCTCAATTAGGTGGGCCAAAATTCCTTCCCCATGTTTTTCAAGCAGACGGTCAGTCATTTGCACATTGGTAGGATTACTAAAATATTCCTCAAGTGTGAGTTCTGGTTGATTAGCCATAATCTCTTCACCATGTGTTGAGTTGTTCTAATTCTTGGTGTTGGAGTGTGATGAAGTACCATTATGAGGATCTTGGGGGATGTTTTGAGCAATATTTGCACCATTGGTGGGATTTGTAGTGTTATTAAGGTCTTGAGACATGTTTGCTTGGGAATTTTGACCTTGTTGTTGTTCCATTTGTCTCTTAGCTTGTGATCTAGTTTGAACAGGCATGCAAATGTGCTATGGGTGGATTACAAAGATTTTTTTGATGAATGACTTGATTGTAGTTGGGTGAGAAGTGATTTTGATGGGATTTGGACTTTGATCAAATTTTGTTTAGATATATTGGATTGGATTAGATTTTGATGGGATTGGATTTTGATTGGCTAGATGGGATTTTGATTGAATTGGATTGGATTATTAAGATCCATAGGATAGCATTGGTTGAACGGATGTGATTTGATTAATTGGACAATTTGATCAAATAATTGGTTTTGATAGATTTGGATTATTGGATGGGTATGATTGGATGATGAAAGATGTGAGAGAGACCTTAAGTTTAATCAAAGGAAGTTACCCTTAGTGACCTAGAGCTTTGATTGATTAAGAGGATGATTACAGCACTGAATCCACCTTAAGATAGGAATGGATTGATTGGGCTGAGGATGATAACCTCACGGTTAATCAATCTCCAAGACCTAGCTGCATTTGATTAAATAAGCAAAGACCAATAACTCACCCAAGTACAGGTCAATTTAAACCCACTTTGTAATACAAGGTTAAGGCGGTTTGGTTATGAGTGGTGTTTGGTGATGCAAATGGTAAAATTATGATGTTCGCTAGGTGATGGTATGGACCTTTGAATGGAATATGAGAAAATTAGAATGAACGGGTGGATCGAAGATGATTGTGGAGAACAGTGGGGATTTAGAATGGTTAAAAAGATTTGGAATGATAAGATGGAGGTTTGAACTAATCAAATGGAGGTTTTGGGAGACTTAGAGTGATGAAACGGAGGCTTGGGATGATGAGATAATGGTTGGGAATGATTAAATGATGGTTTATAGGCTAAACGGATCCAAATGGGGCGATTTCGGGTGTTCAGGAGGGAAAAATCCACCCCTCTACAATAAATCAAGGGCGTTGATAGCTTTCTACAGTAAATCAGGGGCACTTCCACCTTTCTTAGCAAAATCAGGGGTGCTTCCACCTTTCTGCAGTAAAACAGGGGCATTGACAGCTTTCTACAGTAAATCAAGAGTGCTTCCGCCTTTCTGCAGTAAAATAGAGGGCACTTCTGCCTTTTTGCAGTAAAATAGAGGGCGCTTCCGCCTTTCTACAGCAAGAAAGAGCTTGGTTTTGATGGAAATGGCTATGGAAAGGACTTAAAATGATAAAGTAAGGCCAATGTATCAAAGATTTCATGTGTTTTTCACAAGAAAACACTTTAAGTAAGCACAATCCTATGATTAATGTTAAGGGTATGGCCAGGAAAGGCCTTAATCTAGGATGCACGCTATTTCTAGGAGTCCTCGAGAGCACTCTCGCGACGTGAGGTACAACCATGAACACCCAGCCCATCAAGCGTGAGTCAAACCCCAATGACACCGGGAAGGTTCGCATCAACTCTTCACATCTATCTCAGATTTACCCTAGTTTAACGCTCGGCCACTCACGACGCGGACCTGGATTAGTATAACTTTTATTCTCCCCCCTTTATATACCCCACTAGTACGCGTGGTTGGAATCGTCCCTTGGGGTGATGAAATCCCCAAGCAGGTCCCACTAAAAAGAAGACACTAACCATTTCCAACTACTCCCCAGGCTCACACGAAGTGCAAGGGGAAAGTAAAAACAAATTAATGCCTCCTTGGGTGACACAATAATAGACAAGCACAACAAGCAATAAAGGTTACTTCCCCCTAATTAGACTATGTTCAAACAACAAGGATAATTTTTTCAAGAATTTGATCAAATAGATGGCCCTGTAAGCAAACATTAGCTATCTTATCCTCCGTTCTTGGTCAATTACAATCTACAATATGCTACAAAAAACGCATAAAAACACCAATATCCTTGCCAAAATAATGTTAGAGGGTTAGTACTTGAAAATAGCAAAAAATGAGAGCAAAAACAAAGCTAAAATGACTGTTTTACCTTCCAAACTATGTTGTTTTGGGGTGCTTCCGCCTTTCTATAGCAAAACAGGGGCGCTTCCACCTTTTTCTAGCAAAAACAGGGGCGCTTCCACCTTCAGAGTAAATGAGGGCATCACCTTCTACAAAGAAATAGAGGTGTTTCCACCTTCTGCAAAGAAAAATAGGGCTGCCTGGGCTTCTTTCTGCAGCAAAACAGGGGCGCTTCTGCCTTTCTGCAGCAAAATGTTAGAGGAAAAGAGCCTTTCAAAATAATAAAAGGGCGTATCTGCCCCTCTGCAGGAAACTTTATAAGATTTTTGAAAAAGAGAAGTGGTATGCCCTACTACAAGAAAGTGTTAGAAAAGATCTAAACAAAATGACATATATGCCTAACTGCAGCAAACTGTTAGCCAAAATCAAATTTTTAGATATAGGGCATGACTGCCTTTCTATAGCAGACAAGAGGGCACTTCCGCCTTTCTGCGGTAAAAAATAAAAGGGAACTTCCGCCTTTCTACGGTAAAACAGAGGGTGCTTCCGCCTTTCTATAGTAAAACAGAGGGCGCTTCTGCCTTTCTACAGTAAAATAGAGGGCGCTTCCGCCTTTTTGCGACCTTTTTCTGCAAAATACTTAACAAAAATGAAGGTTAAATGTAAGAACCCATTTGTGGGTCCCACCGGGCATGCCAGAAATATGTACCTTGGAAATTTACCCTATTCTAATGTGCAAAATAACTAAAAATGCAAGTGGAAAAATACTAAGAACACTTCAAAGATTAGCCTAAAGAGTGATAAAACAAGGAAAATGGATGAAATAAAAATGCAAATCGATTATACCTTCCCTGTTGTTGAAGATTCCTTGGTTGGCCCTTGATTTAGTTGAATTTGTGTGCTCCTTGGATGGCTTTGATGTTACTAGATGCAAGATTGATCATGCAAAATGACTAAATGGATGACTAAATGATAGCAAATGTTTGAGAATGCAAATTGGCAGCATAAGGTTGCTCAAATGAAAAAGTGTTGAAAATTCCCTTGAGGAGAGGGTATTTATAGAATAATTTGAATTCTCTAGAGGATTCAGCGGTTGAGATTCATCCAACAAGGTCAAGATGAAGGGCTATGGTGAGTTGAAAACTCACAAGCCCTCACATCTTGACATGTGGATGGTGAAGTGGCTAAGAGGAGATGAGGTGTAAGTGAGGTGGCCAAAAGGTACATGAGGTGGAGGAAGGACAAGTACCTTCCAAGTACCTTGGGGAGTGAGAAGATTTCCTCAAAAGGGATTTCTTGTCCCCAAGTGAGAATGAAAGGGACATTTGAGAAATTTTGGAATTCCTCAAAAATCCCCATGGGAAAAGGAGAGGTGGTTGGAGAAATAAATGTGAATTAAAAATTCACATTCTTAGGAGAGTCTAAAGGATAAAAGGTGAGCTCCAAAAAGGTGGGACTTGGTCACATGTGGATGATGTGACAAGTCCAAGGTTCTAGAAGCCTTGGAAGATAGAATGTGAATTAAAAATTCACATAGGGAAGAGGAGAAATGTAAAAAAGGATAAATGCAAAGGTTGACTAAAAAGGTGGTGCTAAATATGGCTAATGACCTTGGTTAAGGTTGTGCAAATATTGGATTAGAATAATTAATGGAAGATTAGAGGCAAGTGGCAAATGTAGGAGGATGTGACATTAATCTTTGATTAAGAGGATGCACATCATAATCATGAATTAATTAAATTAATTCATATTAGAGCAAGATCATGGAGGATGTGACAAGGAGAGAGAGAATGAAGAATTTTAAATTGATTTTAAATCAAAAGGGGAAAAGATGACTAAATTAAATAAATTGGTGTATTTATTTAATTTAGAGAGGAAGAGGGTGAAAGATAAAGTATTTAGTTATTAAATTGAATACTTTACAGATATGAGACAAAAAAGTGTAATATTAATTTAATAAATTAATATTTAATATAATAGACGAAAAGGGAGTAAATTTAATCATATGGGAGTGATTAAATTTAGATTTCTACACAAAGCATACTACATTTTTTGCATTAAAAATAACACTTAACTAAGTGATTTATAATGCATCGCTTATTCAAATGCTTCACAATTCAAAGTGAATGCAAAATAATAAGGGCTCACCCCATGTGGGAAATCAAATCAAAACATAAGTCTTTGAAAGACTTACACAATTGGCATATATAGGGGTACATATTGAGTTTACTAGGGATGAATATTACACAAGGGTATTAGTCATTTACAAAAATTAAAATGAAAGGAAAAAATTCCTTAGCGTTTCGACATATCTTAGGGTTTCCAAACCCTAGGAATAAAACACGGCCAAACTTACGCAATGCATTTCATTTTTTCACTCTTCACTTGGCACTCTTTTGTGCCACCATGATTAGGGTTTGATTGAAGAGAGGTCTGTGGAGGTTCCATGTAAATATTTTCTAGATACCTGATTCATGCAAGTAGTGAATATTTTTCTTTCCTATGTGATGAACATTCTAAAGCTTTGCATTAGTTTTCATTCTTTGTGCAAGTGAGTTATTCTATGGAAGAGGAAACAAAACAAGGGTTTTTGTTTCTTTATTTCCATGCTTCACTCATATGAATATCCTACAGATTTTAATAAAAATGCCACAGGCCATGGCTTCTCCATTTTCTATTGATTTTAAAAAACATGGTTATCTTTGTTTTCCTTGTGATGCCATGTAATAGCAGCCAGTAGTGTCAAAATCCCCTTTGTTATGATAAGATCGTGCAAGATCATAATGTGAGCAAGACTTCATGAGAGGGTGGATAGTTGAAACAAGAGCTATCTCAGTCAATTATTTAGACAAGAAAGAGCTGCCCCAAGAAGGAAAAAATAGGTTTGCTAAATGATTCAAACCCTTGCACAGTAGGAGTGTAACTAAAAACTCTACACATCATTTCCATTCCTTCATGAACACTACCCTTTTCACTAACTTGCAAGCTTTTGGTCATCCAAACTTCAAAAACTCCATGGCCATTCTAATTCTTCATTACTTTTGAAAATAAAGAAGCTTCTCTGTATTTTAATGGCTATGACTATGGACAATGGCTACGACTATGGACATTCTTGCAGGTATGTAGGGCTTTTTCCACTGTGATGATTGTCCTCATGGAAAACTTGTATGTGCCTTCACATTTCTTTTCCTTTCCATTTGTAGTAGCACTGCCTCTTTGCTAATATAACAATGTTTCAAGTCCAATGCTTTTTCCTTTGTTATGATAATTGACAATGGTCTTCATGACATTTTCATTTCGCATTATATTGATTTATTTTACCATTGTCTTTGAATATGCTTCTGAGATCTTTATATAATTGTCCCAACATATATCACTATTTTGATCACCAATAGCACTGTTTTGATATTTCAAATACACCCTCTCACCACTATATTATGACTGTTATAGCTTTCTCATGTTATAGCACTTTAAAAATTACTATCATCACCATTGTTTTGACATTAATGCCCTTATTTGTTGCATTCCATAACATTGTGTCTTCATGTTCTTAACACTATGATCATTGTCATCTCGGTCATAGTAGTGACTTCATTATAAACATTGTTATTGTTTGATCTTCTATATTTGTACCTTATAACATGCATATTACAGATTTTGTAAAGTATATCACCAATGATTTTAACACCATTGAAATCTTTGTGTTTTGAAACTCAAGTACTCATATGAGAGAATATGGTCTCTTATCATTGGTATGACTATTAAAATAGTCATTTCTGTCATTTTCAATTGCTCTAGTTGTAGTTACTACCCTTACCTCCATTTGGCTCATTAACCTTGCACATCTTTAGTCATGACATTGTATACTTCCTGCTTGAAAAATGCTTTCACTGTTTGCTACACAATATGTCTCTAATTCCCATTTCCATTCTCTATTTTTGATATGGACATCAATCTTTCTTCGTTATGCTTCATAAACATTATCATTTCATTTATTTTCCTCCATTCTTTTCATTGTAATTCTATTAAGTAGATATTTGTTATTTGTGACAGTGAAGACATTAATTCATTGTTGTGAATGATACATACCTGCTTAATAGAATTATAAGCCTACACTCTATACTCTTATCTCTATCAGAATACAAGAGGAAAACATGTTGGGATCAACCCTTATGGGAGCCCATTTTACTCCACATGCCATAATATCAAATACAGATAATTAAGCAATGATAATTTCACCTATACTTGAACAATGAGCAAACATGTTAGATAAAAATAATGAGACTCAACATATGATGCTTCATGATTTGATGATACTCCTCTAGTTCTTTTGATGCTGCAAAACTGTTTCAATGTCATATGATAGTACACTATATATTTGTTGAAATTGAATTACATATGATGAGAAAATGTATCTTGATCTCTAACACCAAAATTTCTCAACTCTTGCAGGCATTCAAGAGAAATGGAGCAACCTTCTAGAGGACTCAAGAGTTGTCTAAAGATGCAACAAATCAACATCCATCCTCACCACCCAGGAAATGATGGATTCCTTTTCTTTTATATGCTCCTCTTTTCTTCAAATGTATAGTCTACTTTTTGTATTGCATTGAAGGAGTTAATCCCACAACTTGTGTGGGATATTATACACTTATGATTATCAATAAAGACTACTTTTATGCAACAATTGTTGAATCTCTCTTCTGTGTACATTTATATAATAAATTGCAATCAATTTGATAATTCTTTTGTGCATATGAATGAAACATAGCATAATTAAATGTGAACCTTTTCCCTTTACTTTGGAAAACAATCACAGCTCTACCTAATTGAGCTAGAAGCTAAATTAGGTAACAATTTATAACAATCACTAGTTAGCACTATTTTTATACCATTTAATTTTTTTTGATGTCATTCTATTTAACAATATGATTTATAATTATTGTTATAGTCTTAATAATTATAATGTAATAATAATTAAAAATATGATTATAAAAATCTAATATCTTATCCATTAAGTTTTTTTTTTTAATTTTATAGCATCTTATATTTTGAATTTTATTATTTAAAATTAATTGTAACTTTATGACTTAATATTTATGATCATTATATTCTTAACATTCATAATAATTATATTGTATTTACAATATTTTTTAAAAATATAGGTCTATAATAATTTAATAATCATTTTAATTTTTTTGATAGATTAATAGCTGCTAAGGGGCAAAACCTTGTATTGACCAAAAAAAGTCTATACAATGTTTTTTGTCTTCAGACAAATTCATCCCTTAGACCATCCTGGTACAAATAGACCCTAGACCGAAATCACAATTACTTTCCTACCCCCGCCCATAGAGCCATTATGTACTCATGGAAAACGTATCCCTTCTACTTTTCCTTGCTTTTTTAGGCCCTCCTTGTGAATTAAGCTTAATATCGCCTTGATCTAGTGTTGTGATGATTTTTACACATCCACATTAGGTCTTGGGCCCTTTTTAATCTAAATTAACTTAACTTTGTGCCTTAATTTAATGTTGTAAAATGTATTTATTTACACCTTCACATTAAATTTAAGAGGCTTGTAAACTAAGTGGGCCTAATCTAGTGTTGTAATGTGTTATAAACATTCACATGGGATTTTGGACCCTATTAAGCTAAATAGACCCAATTTCACCTTAATTTAATATTGTAAAGCAAATTTATTTACACTTTCACATTGGATTTTGGGCCCTCTTACATTTATGACCTTTATATCATCATTAATAGGCCCCTATGACCCTATATTGTGCATCCCAAGGCATATTTTAATCAAAAACCTTACAATATCAACAAATAAGGTTAATTTACACAATCCCTGATACTTTACCAATTAAAATGGGCCCTATGGGACCCATTCACCACTTTGGTTGAATGAGTCCCATTTAGGCGGGACCCATTTAGCTAGCTTGGTGAATGAGTCCCATTTGGCCTATTTTCAAAGTTTGAGTGGGAAAATTTTGATTTAACATTCAAATTTCTTCTATGTCGGCCTTAGGGATCAAATAAACAGTCATTTGAGTGCATTTCCTATATAAAAAAGCTTTAAAATCCTTATATCACCTAAGCAACATAAGCCTACATGTTATCAAGTCAAGCACTCAAGAGTTTAGGATTCCAAGACTTTGCAAGATCATCAAGAGAGCATTCAATATCATTTCTAAGGCATTCAAGAGTAGAATTCTTCATCAATTGTTCCAGCAATTCAATATCCATCATCATGTCAAGCATATCAAGCATCAAGCATGTTATTGAGCTAGTGTTGTGATGTAGAATTGAAGATCCAAGATCAAGTATTGTTTTACACCTATTATCAAGATCAAGATCTACATCCTTCATGGCCATTTCATGTTGAGTTGCAAATTTATAAGACATCATTCAAGGTATTATTGTGCATGTTCCATATCCTATTTTTCATGTTTTATATCCTTGTTTCATTGTTTCATCATTTGGTTTAATTACCTAAAAGGGGTTTGACCAAGGAAAACCCCTATTCACTTCAATCAAAAAGTTTTCTCCTCTTCACATGTGTGATTGTAGATCTGGGTTTCTTGGAGCTTGAAAGATCATTGAAGCTTAGGTTACAAGATTGTTGAAGTTGTCTCCTCATTTGCAAGGTCATAATCTTCACTAAAAGGTCATCTACAGCCCCAAAATTAGAGTTTTAGATCTAGAAACCTAGAGAAGTAGATTGAGCAGACTAAGAAGAATAGATTCAGACTTTGAATTCTTGAAAAAAGTGAAATGGGACTAATTCGCCACAAGTGACGAATGTGTCCCACTGTAGGTATTTTTAAGAGATTTTTATAGATCATTTGGATACTCATTTGTCAGAAACCTATTCTTGTGCATAAACCTTGATCTGGGACTGATTCACCCAAATTGGTGAATGAGTTCCAGTAGGCCAAAATTTTAAGATTTGTAGAATTTATTGTCCCCATTCAAGTCTCTATAAGTTTCCAGGTGCACACATTATGTTTTGCAACTTTCTTCGTTTTTTTACACACTTTTCTAGGTCATTTTGTAATTAATTGCATGAAAGGTTAAGCATTTCATTTTTTTTCCAAGTTCTTGGTGGTGAACCCCTCATTAGTTTACAATGAGCCCCTAAGATAGCCCTATTACAAGATCTCTTTCTCCTTTACATTAAGATCTCTAGGGTTATCCTTTAATGGAATAACTTGAAAGTGGGTGTTCTCTATGTCCTAAAACCATACGATAGTACTCTAGCCACCATTTTTTTGAAGTTACACATTCCAAAAACAATTCATTGTAGACTGGCCATTAAATACAAAAATGGCCATGGACTAAGTATAGAGCTAAATACTATTTGACCTATAACATATATCTTAGTTACAAAAAATATGTTTTCATAGACTATCATTGGTTTCAGTCACCATCGTCATCGACCTCCCACATCTTCTTGACCTCGAGTGCATTCGCTACCATTGGAAAATTTGCACCACACGCATGGTGAGCAAGGTGGTTGGATTTTTCCTCCATGTCTCAGAAGTCATTCTCTATCCATTCTTCTCCAAGCTCTAGCTCCCAATCTCCATTTTCCTCTGTACACACCTTCCCCTCCAACCCTTCATCCACCACATATTCCTGTACCCATCCACCATCAAATTCCTGGAAATTCTAGCTGCACACATTAGGAAACAGATAATTCACTCAATTTCTCCCCAATGCTTCTATAGCTTTTTCATCTTCAACGTTCGCACCATTGGAAACTTTCGCACTTCCACCTTGTTCCCTAGTGACATGTAGTAGGTCTGCAACATCAGGATGAGCAGGTTTTCATCCACATTGTCTAGGGCTTTATGAATCTCACCCAACATCGAGTCTTGGAAAACCATTTGGAATAGCTTCTTACTTTTGGCTTTAGAGACACCCATATAGAGTAGCATTGCCAAGAACATCATTGTGATGTTGACATTTACCCTAAATCTTTGATGTGCTAGTTGGAATTCCTTCCCTAGAATCCTTTCGGTAGCCCAGAGGACCAATGGGTGTGTTGAGACCATAATTCCCTTTAGACATTTGTCCATGACTTCTCCATGGAATTCCTACTACTACTTGGTGGTGTTCAAAAATATTGGTGTATACATTGCACTCAGATGAAAAAACATTAAGATCCAACTATTTTTATTTCACCACTACCACCCTCATCTATTTCAAGAGGCTTTTCCAACATCGTCATGATGGTCACCTTAGGTGATGTATCATCTAGTGCTCTCCTTCAGATCTATGAGATGCCAAGAGAGATTTGGCCACATCTGCCACTGCACATCTACATGTAACCATGCCAAGTTATAATCACCAAATTTAGAAACCCATCTTTCCAATGTCAGAAATCTTGTAGTCGTACCCAAAGCATAACTTCTCATGTCTTGACATCTACATTATATTTAAAACCCTTGTCTCTTCAACCTTATATGATTCCAATCTGGTAGTCACCTTAATCTTGAGCCCTTTCTATTGTCACCTTGGCCATCCCATCAGCCACATCATTTCCTTCTTGATATATGTGGCTAACCTGGTATGATTCAAACTTTTCCAACAACTCTCTGATCTATTGAAGCTAATGATTAAGCTTCCAATTCAATGTTCTATTGAGTTGAATGATGTTTATTATAGTGAGGGAGTCCCCTTCAAGGTGGATACATTTAGCACCTATCTCCAAACCCATCTATAGGCCAATTAACGTCACTCTAAATTTGGTTTCGTTGTTGGTACACTCCCCAAGATAGATGGATTTTTCAGCAAGTGTTTCACCTTGTTTATCATGTGCAACACACCCAACACCACTTGATCTAGGATTTCCTTTATAGGCCCCATAAAAGTTTATTTTAATCCACCCATCCTTCAAATTCATCCATTTTACATCCAACCTTTTTTGAATTTTGATCGCCCCAACCTGTCCCACATAGAAGGGGAGTTTTCAATCCCCTAAAATACTTTATTATCTTGTCATCCCAATTCATGAATATTCTTTGCTTACTTGATTTATTCTAAGCTACTTCATTGAATAATTTTTTGATCATCTCCTCAATTTTAACACAAAGTCTCTCATGCTCCATCTCTTTGTTTTGAAAGATCCTTCCATTCCATTCTTTCCATATTTCCCATATGATGGAGGAAGGAGTGACAGCCCAGATACTATAAAATAAAATTTTCCTAAAGGGGATTGGTCACATGTAAAACCAATCCACTATGTCTAAGGGATTCGAGCATTGAAAGTTTAGTTTGCTCATGAATAATTTCCAACATCTATCTGCGTACGGGAAAGTCAGAAGAATGTGATTAGCCATTTTTTTATTGCATTTTCAAAGCACACATCTCCCAGGACCCTGAATCCCAAAGGTAGCTAGTTTATCCTCAGTAAGAATCCTCTTTTGAATTGCCAACCAAGAGAATACCCCTACTTTTGGGAGGAAATTTTTTCCCCAAATGATCTTGCGCGACCAATTCTCCCTGGCCATTACAATTTCCTTTACTCTATACCCATACTTGACTTTGTATGACCCAGTGCTAGAACCACACCATATGATGGTATCCTCTTAGTCGAACAAGGAAAATTTTATATTTTTCAATATTTCTATTAATGTCACTTCTTGTGCCTAGGGGACATTAATGTCCTGAAGGGAATGCCATTCCCACTACTGCATACCATATCGCTAAATTATTTTCCCATAGTTATAAACCTTGTTACCCCATATTCTAATTGTCTCTGATTTGATGTTTTCCAAATTGGGGTGAGCAAAAATTGGTGTCAATCCACCCCACAAGTCCTTCTAGAATGACACACTTTGACCATTTCTAACTTGCCATGTTACATGCTTGGAAATGATATCTCTACATTCCAAAATGTAGTTCCATATTGTAGATCCCTTGGGGGGTCCACAATTGTTAGGATGCATGTTGGACAATCTGAATCCAAATACTTCCTTCTAAGAATCCTGATCTATTTCTACTCCCCTTTTGCATACATGTCCCAAACAAGTTTAGCCCCCATGGCCTGGTTCATTATTGTTAGTTGCATGATATTAGCCCCACCTACCTCCTAAGGGGAGAAATTCTTATCCCATGCTACCAACAAAAATTTCTATTGTTCCTTAGGACAACTCCAAAAGAACTTATTGAATATGTGATTGAGGCTATCCTCAACCCTTTTAGGGATTTTCAAACAAGCCATTGAATATATCAAGATGGCTGATAAAACTTCCTTTACCATCAAGAGCCTACTAGTAGAAGATAGCCATAAATTATTATTACCAATAATACTAACTATAAAAAAATATTTATCCCAAGGGGTGTAACCTACAATGACACCAAGGAGTAGCATGTAATGGCATGATCATGTTCACAAACAATTATACAGAACTAACATTTATTGTTAAATATAAATATATAAAACTTATAAATTAAATTAAATAGCTCTACAATAAAATACACCAAAGTGTTTAAATATGTAATAAATAAAATTACTGTAAGATAAAATAAAGAAACTCTTAAGTAAATTTTAAAAATCTATCTCTGTCTTTTTAAATTTATCTAATTTAACTTTAAAAAATATATATTAAACAAAAAATTATGTAGATTCTTCACCACCTCTATGGCCTATTGTAAACATATTTTTCAATGATGTAAATTCTCTCTTCTAAGATTGATCATCAAAGAAAAAGGGGTTACTATTAGTCATTTTTTTCACTTAGCTAAATTCCTTCTATATCTTGAGATTGCCTCATCTCTACACTCATCTCTACATCCTAACATATGGATCATTTTGTATATTTCCTCTCAAGCAAGAGTAGATAGTCTCAACCTAATATGTGTGATTAGATAAAAGTGGAAATTTGGAGCTCTAATATCTAGGTAATATTGGAATTTCTACGTGCAAAGGATATCTTGGGTGTTTTATTTTACATCTAGTGGCATTATTCATCATCTCTTATCTCCTTGTTGCATGTCTCAAGTGTTGTATTCTTCACCAACTAGTTTCATTCACCTGTTATTCTCTTCTCAAGTCACTTCCACTCCCTCTTTCTCATAGCAATAACCTAACATCATCTTAATCTTTCTCTTGATACTCACCAATAGGATCATCATCTCAAGTCCTCACATTTCAACTTTAACCCAATTTGATGTAAAATATATATTCATTAAAGTGCAAAAATTCAATTATGTCTCCTCACTTTTTGGCATTGTTATTAGGGAAGTAATTTTAGGTGTTATTAAGGTTTTACTTAGGTACTCCAATCTAGTGGTTCTTTAGTGTAGAGTTCCTTTTGTGTATTGAACTTTCTCCTGCATGCTAAGGAAAAGGAAATTCAAGTTGTTTTGTAGAAAATACCCCCACCTCACACTACAACAACAACACATAAACAAAAACAAAGATGCAAGCACATGAACAAGATAATCAAAGCACCATAACACCAATATTTTTACGTGGAAACCCTACTAGGGTAAAAACCATGGTGGAGATGAATCCACAATTTATATACTCTATTAAAAGTATGAAGAAAAGGGAATGCACATGCATTCAGGCACACTACCTAGAGCTCACTGCTCAAAACAAGGAAGGCTCATTGACATGCAAAATGTTAGAGATTACAACAAAATTTTGAATTGAGAAGATAGCATCTACAAATTCCTAGTTTGAGTTATGGTGAAGCTCATAAATGAAGTTTTGAACCTTCTATCAGACTCTGCACTTCACTTCTACTTTGTCACCAAATCCTCTTTTGTACCAGAAAAATTCTCACAATTGATCTTTCAATATTCACATACCCAACTTCTCTGCCCTACAACTACTCTCATATATCTCATGCACACAAAATGAACTACCCAAACTCACATAAATATCCACTAGCAAGAATTCAAACACTATATGTCGACTTCACACAAAATATAATATTCTCTACATGTTGGCTTTAAATCATAAATAATTTTTGATGTGTTCCCACACACATTAGCCAAACCATAGGTAGGACCCAAAAAAAATTCTCAAAAATAGAAACACTTAAACAATTATCCCTTATACATCTGCAAAACGCTTCATTGATTAGGTCGGCCATAATGAAGAAATGGAAAAAAAATCATTTTGTCAGATCTCTTTACTCATACACGAATTAATGCAACATCACAAAACTTACCAATAAGGTACCATACATGCTTAACAACCTATACTGGGGATCCACAACACAAGATGATGATCTGGTGGAGCATACAGATTGACATACTAGCCGGATACCCTGTTCATCATGTTCTTTGTCGGTAATACACTGTACTTGACTTTAGCTATCGATATGACCAGGTTTGGATTTGTGGACCACAATAGTGACTTTAGTTGCCATCAATGACAACACTATAAGCCATACCAACAATCTCCCTGAGCCATATGCCAACAATCTCCCCCTTTGGCATTGATGGCAGCACTTAGTGGAAAATGACTAAGTGTCAAAACTAGAGGTATGCTACCAAACTCCAAAATTTCAAAACACAACAAAACACTACTCCCCCTTCAGATGTCAAGGCATTTTTCATTGCATTTTCTCTCCCTTTGACATCAATGACAAAATTTTATTTCTTTTTCTCCCCTTTTTCTACACTTCTTCCTTTTTATTTGCTAAAACAAAATTTTACTGCTTTCTCTCTCTCCCTTTGCTAAATAGAAATTTGATCAAAATTTGGAAAACTACGGCGGTTGCACAAATTAGAAAATTATTTTATACTTATTTTTCATCTCTGGAAGGAATTTCTTCCAAGCATCTACAACAATCCCAATAATTATTATCATACTGTTATTTTTTGATGTCTGGTTAATGATCTGAATGAGGGATTCTAGAATTGTAATTGCTTCTTCCAACTTTTCTCCTTTCCTCAGGACTTCAATCAGCTGCTCCAATTTGCATTCAGTTTGATCCTTTACTTTCCAGAAGGTGTCCATAAGATTGTTTCTGGCAAAGTGAATCTTTGCATGCTCAACCTGCAACTCATGAATTTTGTTCTTTACTGCTCCATCCTAGTCCTGAACCATATTGTAGTCCTAAACAATTTTATTCAATTCACTTTTGATTTTCTCTAGCTTGACTTTGTATTTTCCAACAACATGAGGCCAACGTAGACAATAATTGTAGATGTCATTAGCTGAATTGATGCACTATCTCAACGCATTCATTTTATTTTTTAGTTTTGTAAGGGATAGCCTAAATTGCTCCTTCAAGTGTAAGATTATTTCCTCCTCTTTCTTATCCTAAGAGTCAAAAGCCACAACTTTCTTAATACACTCAATCAACTCTTCAAGGAATACATTCTACAAACTTTCCAATTTAATGTTATTCTACACAAAGTATCTGCCCAGAGTACTCTCAATCAGATCCTGCTCATATGAGGGTCAATCTAACTACATGCCAACAATCTTTTGCATTCCATATTTCTCCTAAACTATTTGTAGTATCTTTGTTTTGAATAAAGTTCCTTCTTCTTCATTTCCTTCAGCCATTGTTTCATCTAGTTAAACTAATTATGGTTAATCTTTTGGAGTGTAATCATTAGAATCTTCATCTGGTATATCCACAATTACTTGATCTTTTCCTTTTTCTTCAGTTCTTGGAGATTTGTGTGCTAGGGAAATGTCATCTACAAACTCTAGATCTCTTTTCTACTTCTTCTCCACCTTACTGGAAGAGGACCCAACTTCAACTGCTCTTACCGGAAGGGAGATGCCAACTATTCCAAATTTTCCTAACAACTCTCTAAAGAAATTTGCATAAAATTTCTCACAATTTTCTAGAGTATTGAAATGCTTAAAAATTTCCTTACAGACCAGTTCACTCTCCTTCCATACAACATTATCATTTTGCGGCAAGCAATTTAGAAAATACATCATGATCTATGTATGATCAAAGTGCCAAACCTGAAAGGATAATCTATATGCATTGTCAATTGTGTGTTCTCTATCAATTGATCTTTTAGCAAATTGCATAGGTCAAAGTCTTAGTCCTCCATTATCATCTTATACGAAATGTAAACTACGCCTATAGAGGTTGATCCTTCCCTATTTCTAAAGAAGATTTTGTATGAAATTCCATATGTAATGTACCTCAAGGTCAATGGATATTTGATTGTCAAAATTACCAAAGCCCTCTGATCTCTTGTTACACCGGTTAGGGTTTCAACTTCCTTATTTCGAATTGACTTCTTCTTCAGAATATCTCCAACATTGCATAACCCAGTTAAATTTCTAATCACTTCCTTCGAAATAAGATAGGGTTTGTCCAAATTTAGAGTATCTTCATTCAATCTACTCAAGATGACCCTAACCACTTCTGCATTGTCAAAATAAGGAAATTTGTTCCAAATGTCCAAAATCCTATGTTTTGCTCCTTCAAGCCACTTCAATTCACTAGAAGGCAACATATCTCTTACATCCTTGATCTTCCTACTACTGTATTCATCCAAACTCACAATTCCCTTGATTTGCTTCATTTTTTGTATTGAACAAGGTTTTTCTACTAAGCACAAATTTAGAAATTCTACAAGCGAATGGAATACCTAATGAATTTACCATCGAATCAACTTGACTCCTTCAAAATTCTACTCCAGAAGCTCTTTCACTATTCTTTTTCACATTTTCAAAGTGATAAATAAGGATTCCAAGTATTCTTTTATAGCTTCGTGCACCTAACTTTTTTCTGCAATAAATGCTCTACCCTAGGAGTTTAGGTTACATTGCTCTCTAAGAAAACAAGAGAAGAATCCATTTGTGGGCCTTCAAAATCTCAACTTATAGAACAAGTGATCATGGATACATTTTTTGGTTGATGGCACAACTACTTACAACTTCTTGTATTCCGGTGCCAATGACTGACAGGGGGAAAAGGATTTTACTTGAAAGACTCCCCCTGGGCTGATGGCCTGAGATCAATTTCTGAAGGAATTACCAAAGGGATTACCAGAGGCAGCTTCCGGTAGAGGCTTATCAGATTCACTCTTCTTTATCCATGTTTTCTTCATCTGATCTCTTTTTTCTTTTGTGCAGTCACTTTTCCTTTTCCTTTGTCATTTTTTTGTGAATTTCTTTCTTGATATACCGGACCTCTTCTATCCATGTCCCTGTTTCTGTAGAATCTTGCAATGTGACCAAATTTGTTGCAATTGTAACAGACCAGATTTCTTTGTTTAGTCCATTTATTCCATTGATTTCCCCTTGATCTACATTGGTTAGCAACATGTCCAAATCTTCCATAGATGTAGTATTTTACACTCCTTATACTGACAACCATACTTCTACATTCAATTGACTTATGACCAAACTTATTACAACTAAAACACTTACCAGGAAATAACTTGAATTTACTTTTCTTCTACACTAAGAAGCCATATGACCAAATTTACTACAAGAAAAGCAGTAACCATTAAACTTCTAAGCATTAGGTTGTCTTACTAGATACCTTCTTCCTTTGTTCATCTGATTTCTTTGTCTAGGACCCTTGTGTTCAAATCTGGAGCTTTCTTCCTTCTTATATCCAAGACCTCGCTTATCATTTGCATCCCTTTTTCCTTTAGTCATCTCATCAAGCTTAGCAAAACTGATCCTAAACTTCTCCTTGTATTCATTTGTAGTAGAGAGTTCATCTCTAAGAATAACTATCTATCTTTCAAGCTCTTGTTCATTACTTCTACATTGTTGTAGTTCAATCTCTAGCTAAATGAATCCACGGGGTATGTGTAGGATCATGATGGGCCAAAAAGTGGCAATGAGGAAAAAATTAGGTTTTTCATTGACCCAAAAATGCGAAAATGCCAAGTTGACTTTTTTGTGGCTTGGGTGTCAGTACATTGCTCTAAAGCAATACCCAAACCAAGATTTCCATATCGGATATCTGAATTGAGGAAAATATATATATACATATTTCGGGCCTGTTAAAATCATTTTACATATTCACAGGTCATGGGAAAATAATGAGGAGGTTCTTCGCATAAAAAAATCCGATTTAGCTGATATCTGTTTTGAGAAGGTTAGATTTTAGATTTTTCTTTTCTTTGATCAAATTTTGAATTAGATTTGTTTAATTTTAGTTAGTTTTTTATGGATTTTTTTTCAAAATAGGGTTTTTGATTGAATTTTTATGAAAAAATTGAGTTTAGAATGGATTTTGATTAAAAATGAATGTTTTTTATGGATTTTGATGTAAAAATAGTTTTGCTTATGTATTTGTATTAAAAATTAGAGATTTTTATAGATTTTTGTAAAAAAGTAGGGTTTTTTTTTGGATTTTTTTAAAAAACTAGGGTATTTTTAGAATATTTTCATTTATATTGTCTAATTTCAATTAGATTAATTAGTTTTTAACTTTAATCAGGCATTATGGTTGTTGAGAATGAAAATGCACAAATTCCAAATGATGCACCAGCTGAGAATGAAAATGCACAAATGCCAAATGCTCCACCACCTCCACAGCCATCAATTGTAGCAATTGAGGGGAATTTCTAAAGTTTATACAAGAATCCCTCAATTATACAAGATGTCAAACACATTAAAGGAAATAATTAAAATAATAGAAACCCTCTCCACCCAACATAATGCCTTTCATTCGTGGCAAGAAGACATGAGGGAATATTATGCATGTGGATTGTCTTCTAATGATGTGAAAGATCTCAGAATAACCAAAGCCCAAATAGCCTCTTTATTTGTTAACCCCTGCACTCTTTTTCCAATTAATGTTAATAAACCAAAACTTTCTATAAAATGGTGCACACATAGGGACATTGCAGATAACTTTTGGGATCGTTGGTGTATGGTTTTTGATAAACCACCAAACAAAAATTGTGATATACCATTTTACTTTATTAAAAAATTATATGTTGAGTTTGTGTTAGGGCATCATGTCAATTACTTTGACATTAAACCGTTCTAGGGCGTTGGTGGAGGTATGCCCTAGGATAGACCAGGGGTAGTTAGACTAGTCCCATGCCCATATGTTCTCCCTCCTTCCCTTCCTCTGCCACCTCGAGTATATCATCCAGATATTATGCAGGATGCGGCCACACAAACTATCCATGCTATTCACTCTTTGGGTGGTCTTTTGGTTTCCCATGATTCTATAGTAGCTCAGCCACATTCTAGTGATGTTGGCAATGGCTCGAGTGTTGCTGCATCATCCTCGTTAGGCCCACATATTTGTGTGCCACATACTTACTCCATGTGCCACCAGATATGCTTGGGTCCTCTTGTACAACCCACCAAGCATCCCTTGGACACTTCTGATTATGACCTCCGTGATGTTGACATTATAGACCAGATGCAGGGGAGTGGAGCGCACCCTACAAAGTCCTCTCCTGCTAGAGAGGGGAACATTGGAATAGTGACACAGGTAAGATTTAAGTTGAAAATTCATAACTTGCATTTTTTTTTAAATGAATATTAATAAGAGATAGTATAATGTACTAATATTTATTTACATGGTCTATTTAACAATTGATGTCTAAGGAGGAGATCGCACAGGTGACTGATAGCACCCTTAGGGCCATTTCATTTGGCCTCGACACACACATAGAATATATTTTTGCACTCACTCGTTTAATTTTTTTTATTATATACTTGCTTGTCATTTGAATTTTCATTAATGAAATTATATAATAACTTATATGTTTATCTTATTTTCCTCTTGTAGGAAATACCTAGTGCGAGCGAGGTGCAACCTTGTCTAGATTATGGAAGTGCAATGTTAGATAAGGGGAAGGTAATTGAACTCAAATTTGATTGAATTAAGATTTTAAGATCTTATAATTATTTTCATACATTGACATAGATTGGTAGTTTCATATGTACTTGTCATTTTTATGTACAGGTAGTTATGAGCTATACATCATTGTTGACAAGTGCGAGTAAGGTGCGGCCTTTTCTAGATTATGGAAGTGCAATGTTAGATAAGGGGAAGGTAATTGAACTCAAATTCGATTGAATTAAGATTTTTAAGATCTTATATTGATTATACATACATCGACATAGATTGGTAGTTTCATATGTACTTTTCATTTTTATGTACAGGAAGTTATGAGCTATACATTGTTGTTGACAAGTGCCACAATGCCTGAAGGAGTACCTATTGGAACACCTGAAGGAGTAGGTGTTGAAACACCTCAAGGAGGAGGTGTCAAAACACCTAAAAGAGATAAAGAAAAAGATCAGCCTAAAGAGGTATGTGTTTATTTTATTTTGTGTTTGGTATTTGTATGTTCCTATTACCAACAAATGTATGCTAACTTGGATCAATTTTATGTTTTTGTTCACATATATAGATTGACATTACAAAAGTTGGTTTGGTTGGTTCTTTGAGAGGGACATATTCTAGGACTCCTAACCCTTTGAAGAGACAGATATTTCAGGTAATCAAGATTACAATTTTAGAGTTCAATTATAATTCAATGTATATTGATTTTGATGTTAATTAACAATTTTAAATCATATAGTATAACTAATCTCAATTGTGGTTTGAATTTTTCTTTATGCAGCTACCTTCAAAGCTAACTAGTGCTGCAAAGAGGCTCCATTTTGATGATCCACCAATAGTTTAGGATGAGATAGACATTTTGGCATGTAAATTTTGAATAGACATCAAGATGGCATATGCCACATTTTGTAAAACTTTGTTTGAGTTGGAGTTGATGCCATTTTTGTATATGGAGATACACTCAAGATTATTGGATAATTTGATATATAGAAGTTGACAATCAAAATTTAATTTCTTCCTCATGTGCATGATTAAACTCTTTGAAAATTTAATCAAGTGAGCAAATGGTTAAATATCAATGTAAAAGAGCATAAAAAGAATGGTTTTATTATGTAGTTTATATTCATATCGCTGATTACATTGCATTGCACATCTTTCAAACTCAAATAATTACTTCACATTGCATAACTAACAACTAGATGTTGATAGATGAAAAAAATTCAATTACAATATAGTTTTTACAAAGTCAACCTAAGAAGTTATGCAATTAATTCACATTACATAACTAATAATTAGGAGCACCTGTCAATTGCATTTAATTGTCATGGAATTTTATGAGTCCACATTTCTTTGAGGCATTTTTTTTGGGGGTGGTTCGGTTCATTTTGGGTTCGTTAGTAAAAAAACATGTAAAAATAAAATATATATATGCAACATAGAAGCATGAAATAGGATTAGAATATCACATAACATCATATAAACAACAAAAACACCATAAACTTGAATGTCATTTAAAACATGCATGATAAATATTCATCATTGAAACTTGAATTGTGGTAGCTTGATATACAAATTCTATTGATGCCAAGGTTCAATTTGTATGATTTTGAAAAAAGAAGCCAATTGAGTAGAGTTATCAACATTCTTTAGAAATCATAAGAATTTATTTAGTACACTAGCCATTTTGATGTCTTCTTGCAATACCAAATGCTAAATCTATGAAGAAGTTAACTCTTTTTCCCACTAGTTTCCATTAAAAAGAAAGCAACAAGCTATGGTCTCATGGCTTTTTTTCACATGAAAATCAACGTTGGAGTTCGGTTGGAGGATGAAAAACTACTTGTAACTACATAAATAAATCTTGTTCTACAACTCGTATGACCTAACCGACTATTCCATCACATATAGATGGTTACGTTTAGGTTAGGTATGGTCCCCTTTCACACCCAAATCAGCCAAAGCAGTTCGAGCTACGTTCAATCAGCGAAATCCCTTAAGAGTCCAAAGTGCAAAAAGGAAGCAATCTTTGAAAATTTGTTTCTCAAAAACTATGATGCCTACAAACTTTTTTTTGAGGCTATGGGATCATGTTGGGCCCCTCTACAATAACCTCTCTTGTTTTTTTCTATGTCAGAGGCATTTTCTAGTGGTGGCAAGTTTTCAGCTGAGGGAAAAGTTGTTAGATGCAAGCAGTGTAAAGTTGCAAAGTGGTGTAACTTTCATTCAACAACTCGTACGACCAAACAGATTGTTCCAACACGTCTGAATGGGTATGTTTACGCTAGGGATGGTCCTCTTTTGCACCTAAATGCGCCGAATCACTCTGAGCTACATTGGAGCGATGATTTCCCTTAAGAGTCCAAAGTGCTAAAAGGCAACAATCTTTCAAGGGCTATTTCTTGGAAACCGTGATGTTTACAAACTCTCCATTTGAGGTATGGGATCATTTTTGGACCATCTACAATAACCTCTCTCAATTTTTTCTATCTCGGAGTCATTTTCCCATAGTGACAAGTTTTTAGCTGAGGGAAAAGTTGTCAAATGCAAGCAGTGTAAAGTTGCAAAGTGGTGCAACTTTCATTCAACAACTCGTACGACCAAACAGACTATTCCAACACATCTGGATGGGTACATTTAGGCTAGGGATGGTCCTCTTTTTCACCCAAATACGCCAAATCACTCTAAGATACATTGGACCAATGATTTCCCTTAAGAGTCCAAATTGTTAAAAGGAAACAATCTTTGAAGGGATATTTCTCAGAAACTGTGACGTTTACAAACTCTCTGTTTGAGGCTATGGGATTTTGTTTGGCCCATATACAATAACCTCTCTCTGTTTTTGCTATATCGAAGGCATTTTCCCATGGTGGCAAGTTTTCAACTAAGGGAAAAGTTGTCAGATGCAAGGAGTGTAAAGTTGCAAAGTGGTGCAACTTTCATTGAGCAACTCATACGACCAAATGGATTGTTCCATCACATCCATATGGGTACTTTTACGCTAGGGATGGTCCTATTTTTCACCCAAATACAACAAATCACTCTGAGCTACATTGGACCGATGATTTCCCTTAAGAGTCCAAAGTGTTAAAAGGCAGCAATCTTTGAAGGGCTATTTCTCAAAAACTGTGATGTTTACAGACTCTCCATTTGAGAATATGGGATCATTTTTGGCCCATCTACAATAACCTCTCTCAATATTTTCTATCTTGAAGGAATTTTCCCGTGGTGGCAAGTTTTCAGTTGAGGGAAAAGTTGTCAGATGCAAGTAGTGTAAAGTTGCAAAGTGGTGCAACTTTCATTCAACAACTTGTACGACCAAATAGACTATTCCAACACGTCTGGATGGGTACTTTTATGGTAGGGATGGTCATCTTTTGCACCCAAATACGTTGAATCACTCTAAGCTACATTGGACAGGTGATTTCCCTTAAGAGTCCAAAGTGCTAAAAGGTAGCAATCTTTGAAGGGCTATTTCTTAGAAACCATGATGTTTACAGACTCTTCATTTGAGATTATGGGATCATGTTTGGCCCATCTAAAATAACCTCTCTTAGTTTTTTCTATCTCAAAGGCATTTTCCCATGGTGGCAAGTTTTCAATTGAGAGAAAAGTTGTTAGATGCAAGCAATGTAAAGTTGCAAAGTGGCACAAATTTCATTCAGCAACTCGTACGACCAAATGGACTATTCCAACACGTCTGGATGGGTACGTTTACGCTAGGTATGGTCCTATTTTTCTCCCAAATATGTTGAATCACTATGAGCTACATTGGACCGATGATTTCCCTTAAGAGTCCAAAGTGTTAAAATGCCATACCATCTATTGTACGGTCTGTAGTTGGATGGTATGGCCATGGTAGATTTTATTAGCATTTTACAAGGTGACTATGTGAGTTTAGAGAGCTAGAAACATTTGTACTTGAGTTGGTGAGTTGCCATGCATGGCAAAAATGAGTGAAATTAGGTGAAAAATGTTGGTTACAACCTTCTAATGTCAATGAAACGTGGGGACAGCAAGATTTAAGGTTGCATCAAGCTTGTGTAGGTCCTAATAGATGTGTTTGATGAATTTATAGGGTGTGGAAAGGTTTGAAACATTGAGTTCCTTAAAAACCTCATGAAAGCTGCTAAAAATGAAGTTGCACCCAAGTTAGATTTGAGGAGAAAAAGTGGCAAGACATTGTAATTTATTATATATAAATAAGAGATATTACAAAACCTAGTTCAAATGAGCATACCGACAAGAAAGAACCAGGAAGAAAACCTTCGGTTGTAGCTCGATTAAGTACAAAAATTTATTACAGAATTGTCCCAATAACAGTAACAAAGCATACACCTGTATGACTAATTCAACCTATGAGTTTCCAAAATACAAACCCCTTTACATTTTAAACATACCCTTTATACAATGTCAGACATTTGACCCATATTTCAAAAAATATCACTGGGTATAGATTATGCCCATACACAGTTATGACCTTTTTACATTGTTTCCAATTTGAAAACTCAAATTTTACAAAATTTTCCTATTGGAGGCATTCAAGGCACAATCTTCCACAATAATAGTATGTTCACGTTCTGGACTGACAAGCACCTATACAAACCATCAAGTTAGTTTAGAATAACCAATCTATATTATTCTAAATGACTATATTATTCTAAATGACACAAAATATGACGAGATGGTAATGCAAACTATAAAAGATGCTTAGAATAACCAATCAATATTGTTATAATTTGTCGCATACCTCTCTAAAAGGATCAGAGCTAGCTATTGTTGCAGCAGGTCCATGATCAATCATGCCAGGAATATCGCAAAAGTGGGAAAATGAGAAATCTATATTGTCACAATAGAAAAGATGCTTAGACTAACAAATCTATATTATTAAACAACTTGAATGATGATGAATTGGTGATGCAAACTAAAAACTTCTTAGAATAAAATCTATATTATTCTAAATGACACAAAATATGATGGATAGTAAGCTATAAAAGACACTTAGAATAACAATCTATATTGTTCTAATCTATGCATACCTCTAAAAGGATCGTGAGGCGGCTATTGTCAGTAGTAGGTCCATGATCAATTATGTCAAGAATATACAAAAGTGTGAAAATGAGAAATCTATATTGTCACAATAGAAAAGATGCTTAGACTAACAAATCTATATTAATCTAAACAACCAAATTGATGAATTGATGGGTGAAACTATAAAGATGCTTAGAATAACCAATCTATATTTCTAATGTTGCATACCTCTCCTCAAAAGGATCGGAGCTAGCTATTGTTGTGGGTCATGATCAATCTTGCCAAAATATCACAAAAGTGCATACAAAATATTATTATTAAAGACACTGCATTGCAATAGTATACAAAATATCAGTATTAAATAAAGAACACTATGAACTTAAGCATAATGAACATAAGCATTGTACCTTCCATTCTTGAAAATTTTATTCAAGTGTGCCTGAAGGGTCATCTCTTTGCTTAAGAGTATCCAATATTGCTTCATGATCAACATTACTAAGTGTCCATAGTTGTTTTTTCTTTGGTCGGCATGATGCTTCAACAAATTAACATTTTTTGCTATAACAAGGTGTGAATACATGAGAATGGTTTTGTGTTTCTCGTAGTCTTCAAATGCAAGGTATGCCATTCTTTTTAATCATGTATGTTTGCAACCAAGTTCCTGCAACCACAACTAAACCATGTAGGATACACAAACCATCATCATCTTCCATTGGTTGTGTTAGCTTGTAGCTTTACCCACACACATTAGCCAAAGCGTAGTCTCTCTTCATTCCCCTACGATTGCAAAACTTCAAAAACATGTCACAGTTGTAGTAGATCGAGAAAGCGGGTCATAATCAACTGAACTTTCCATTGTGTCATTTTTCATGGATATTGTTTGAGATAAAGGAGTTAGATACTATGGACCCATGTATCCACCCACTCACTTGACTCACATTGATCCCACTGCATACGAATACAACTCTAACAAAACAAGCCAACTCATGTCCAAATGGTCCATGCGCATTTGAGCTTTGAAATGAATGCATCTTTAAAGAATCTTTGATTGTATGACAATCCAATCTGCCTCCCACTGTACCCTCCTCAACCAACCAAAAGAATCGGTGCACTGTTGAATCAAGTACCCCTCCCTATGACAATGTTGAACTACACCAATCAATAATAGAACGTGCTTCGTTGAATTTTTCTCCTGAAATCTTCAATTTCTCCTTAACTAGAGCTCTCTTTATGCATGCACTTGCTCCATCATTCTCGCCTTTTCTATGTCTAGCTTCAAAAAAACTCCAAATATGAGCTACACCCCTCTACATGCATTCTACTCAACCAATAAAACATACAAGCATTCTTGAATTGACCTGTGTAATTATCTGACCGAATTAGATGCCAGCCTAGTGCTATATCATTCTCCTGCAAGAACTCAAAAAAATCTCAAAACATTGTTGGACATACTCAGTCGATTGAGATCTATCATCACTCATATAAAAAATGATACTCTCTAATTATCTTTTGATCCTCCTATGTGTAAGGAAAGCAACGGTATGGAAGAAACTTTCCTAACGTCAAAACCATAGGGGAGAATGCATACAGTACTTTTAATTTTTCTAATTACAATCCAATTAAGACACACATGAAAGATTTACAGAAATAGAGAAGATACTCAAAGACAATAAACAACAGATTTATGTGGGAAACCCTTTCGAGAAAAAACCCACCACACCAAGCTGAATCTCTTTGTATTACAGTAACAACAATTACATACAATCAGAGATACAACTCTCTAGTATTAGTTCACATTAGCTTCATTCACTGTTCATCCAGTTATAGAAAATTCTCTCAACAATCTGATTCACTCACACTATCTCCAAATCAGAATCAATCTTTAAATCTTATCACATTCCGGTTTTTATCTTTTGTGCATCCTTATCCGCCATTGCTCCATCATAGAAAGTTTCCTCTTGAGCGTTGATTTTTCCCTGCATGTTGTTCAGCTCCAGCATCACAACAGTTGCAAAAATCTAACTGCCAACCATTCAAAAATTGCTTCCTCTAATTGTTCCACAAGGCTCCACATAGGATGGTCAAACGGTCAAGGGCGTTCAATCTTTGTTGGCATATTGGTGAGACACTATCAGTGTCTCCCCGATGCCACAAAGATTTCATATTGATGTCGGCATAGGTTCATAGTCTACAAGATGATATACCGAATGCCATGAGACATACCAAATCCATCGACATTCAATGCATCCCTATCGGCAAGAGATTTCTCATCAACTAGACTCACACCGATGCTTACAAAGTCATGACTTCCACTTTGCTATTGGCAAGACTTTCCATTTGCCAAGATGTTTCACCGAGTCTCCGCAAGTTTCACCAAAGCACCTGACAGTCGGTAAGACATTTTTCTTTTGCCAAGACCTCCCATCGAGTCTTCATGATGTTCCATAGCAACCACCAGTCGACGAGACTCATTGCTTTTTCTAGGACTTCATACTGAGGTCCTAAGTCATACTGAGCATTGCAATCACCAGTCGGCAAGACATTGTCTTCACCGAGACCTCACAATGAGTGTCGAGACCTCACATCGAGCAACCAAGTCTTACCAAGTCAGCAAGACTTTTGTCTTTTTTGAGACCATATACCGAGCACCCATGTCTTGCCGAGTCGGCAAGGCATTTGACTTTGTCAAGATGTTTCACTGGGCGTCGAGAGCTACTCCAAGTATCCCCATCAGCGAGATCTTTCACTGTTGTTGGGACATCATACCAAAAACCCTTTAGTGTCATCGCGAAAGCCATATGCTAACAGTAAGACTCTCTTCAGTCACTGGGACTTCATACCGAGTGTTCAAGTCACCCCGAAGACACCAACCACTATGAGTCTTCTTGAAGCCCAATAAGAACATACTATCCGCCAGAGGTCTCCATTCGACAGAAGGTCACAGCGATTGCTTCTTATCATAGCGATAGACTTCATTCGACAAGAAATCACCTATGTCTCAATGACATGAACATTTCAAGTGGATTTAGAACAGTTAGTCGGCCAGACATAAATAATGTCACAGCGACTTTTCCCTGCAGGAGTTACATGTCAGTAAGAATTGAGGCACATATTCCAACAAGCTCCCACTTGACGAAGATCTTACTGACACCTCCAAAGCATAATAAAACTACTAAAATTCATGGGCCAAAAGGCCCATCGAACTAGCACACCACCTGTATTTGCCTGTGCTCATAGGCTTCGTCAATGCATCTGAAACATTTTCCAGACTATCCACTTTCTCCAAAGAGACCTTCCCATCCTCCACCATATCCCATACAAAATGATACTGTACATCTATATGTTTCATCCTGGCATGGAAAGTAGGATTCTTTTCCAAACATATAGCACTCTGACTGTCACAGTAAATAGTAAATTTTCCTGCATCAAAACCAATGTTAGAACACAAATGTTTTAACCAGATAGCTTCTTTACAGGCATGTGTAGCTATCATGTATTCTGCCTCTGTAGTGGACAAAGCGACTACAGTCTGCCACCTGCTCATCCAACTCACTACACCACCATTCATCATGAAAACATATCCACTGGTGGATCTTCTGCTATCAATGTCCCCTGCCCAATCAGAATCCACATAACCTTGAATGCTGAGAGTCCTCTATGATTCAACCAAGTTACCATGGTAACAAAAAGCATAGTCTGAAGTGCTCTTCATATATCTAAACACTCTCTTCATAGCATCCCAATGCGTCCTTCCAAGATTAGCCATAAACCGACTAAGAACTCCCACTGCTTGGGAAATGTTTGGCCTTGTACATACCATTGCATACATAAGACTACCAACTGCACTAGCATATGGAACACTGGTCATGTCCTCCATCTTAGTAGGATATTTTGGAAAATCCTCAACAGATAGCTTCGTTCCCTGTGTAACTAGAACAACTAGCTACTTGCACTCAGTCATACAAAATCTCTTTAGAATAGTCATGATATACTTACTCTGACTAAGCCAAAGTTTTCCATTTTTCTTGTCCCTGGTTATTTCCATTCCCAGAATATACCCTACTGCACCAAGATCTTTCATTTCAAACTTTGTAGACAACTGAGACTTAAGATCATAAATCATTAGCTTACTATTGCCTATGAACAATATATCATCAACATAGAGTGCAATAATAAGGATTTGATCACTTTCAGCTTTGTAATATGCACAATGATCACATTTTGATCTTACAAATCCTAATGACAAAACAAAAGTGTCAATTTTTTGGTACCACATTCTAGGAGACTATTCTAAACCATACAGAGATTTCTTCAACTTGCAAACTAGTCTTTCCTTACCTTTTTCCACAAAGTGCTCCGACTAGGACATATAAATTTCTTCTTCAAGATCACCATGAAGAAACGTTGTCTTCACATCCATCTATTCAATTTCTAAGTCATACACTGCTGCAAGTGACAAAATAAATCTAATAGATGTTAGCTTAGCTATAGGAGAAAATATTTCTCCATAATTAATTCCCTCTACCTGGGAATAACCTTTTACAACCAGCCTTACTTTGTATTTTTCTACATTGCCATCTAGACCAATTTTCTTTTTAAATACCCATTTGCAGCCCACTACTTTTCTGCCTTTAGGCAATGGAACCAAACTCCAGGTATCATTCTTTTCTAATGATGCAATTTCTTCATTCATGGCATCCAACCAAGAGTTTGAATCAGACATTTTAAATGCCTCTTTCACAGTCCTAGGTTCATCAGTGCTAGAAATTAAAGCATAGGCACAAGTAGACTCTATTAAAGAAAACCCATACCTATCAGGTTGCTTTCTTTCATGAGTTGACCTCCTCACAGGTTGAGGTTGAGGTAGTTCATCATCATCTTTAAAACCTTAGGAGCTACTTGAGCTTTCTTCAGTATCAGGTACATTTTGATTTTTCAATTCCTCTTTATCTGGTGTCGGAGGAATTCCTGCTACATCCTTTTCATTTTTTTATTTCTTCTCTGGCTATAGATCCAATGTAGAAGGCTTCAGCTCATGAAATATAACACTTCTGATGTACAAAAACTTCTTAGTCTTAGGGTTCCAAAGTTTGTATCCTTTTATGCCAGCACTATAGCCAATAAAAATAAACTTTACAGCTTTTTTTTCCAACTTGGATCTTTTTTCAAATGGCACATATGCATAAGCCTCATAGCCAAAGACACGAATATGTCTTAGAGAGAGCTTCTTTCCAGACCAAGCTTCCAAAGGCGTCTTCTCAACAAGAGCAGAGTTAGGAGAACAATTTACCAAGTAACATGTTGTAGAGATTGCTTCAGCCCAGAACTTCTCCTCCAAGCCAGCACTACTCAGCATACTTCGTGCTCTTTCCATTACTATCCTGTTAAACCTTTCAACAACTCCATTTTGCTATGGAGTGTAAGGTGTAGTCTTATGTCTTTTAATCCCATTATTTGTACAGTACCTTTCAAATTCATCTGAAAAAAACTCACCGCCATTGTCAATCCTTAAGCATTTTATTTTCTTACCAGTCTAATTTTCAACAAGGTTTTTAAATTTCTTAAACTGAATGAACACTTCTAATTTACTTTTTAGGAAATATACAAATGTTCTTCTTGCATAATCATCAATAAATGACACATAGTATCTTGATTTAGACAAAGAAGGAACATTCACTGGACCAAACACATCAGAGAATATATAATCAAGCAAACTAGAAGATTTGTGAGGACTGGAATAAAATGAAACACGGTGTTGTTTACCATATATGCAATGTTCACAAAATTCGAACTCAAGGTTATAATCTTCAAGCCCTTCTACTAGGTTTTTATTTTTCAAGTTTTTTAAACCTTTTTCACCAATGTGGCCAAGCCTATGATGCCAAAGCATAGTCTTTTCTGCTGGAAGTTTAACCTCCATAGTGTTTACTCCATCAGGAACGTTTCCCTCTTCTACTCCATGAGTAGCTTTCTGTGACTTCGCAAAGAAACTATTGCATTGAATAGCTTGTGCATCCAACTTGTACAAGGTACCAATTCGAGCACCCCTAGCCAGCACCATAGAGCCTCTAGTCATCTTGCAGCCATTTCTAGAAAACATGACATGCACTCCAATATCATTCAGCTTACTTATAGAAAGTAAATTACGAGCCAAACCTGGTATATGTATTACATCATTGATTCCCTTCACTCTTCCACGACCAAAAATTTCCAAAGATGAATCACTTTCCAAGTACACCTTTCCACCATTTTATTCTTCATACTTTGTGAACCAATCTCTATGAGATGTCATGTGGAAAGATGCTCTAGAATCAATTAGTCAGACATCATATGATGCCCATGTAGCCAAAGCTACAATGAAGGCGTCAACATCACTCTGAGAAGAATCATTGCCAGAAGAGTTCTTAGTTTTTCCTCCTTGCAATCCTTTTGGACATGACCAGGTTGCCCACAATTCCAGCATTTCACCTTGGACTTCTTGCTAGGAGACTTTGATCTCCCTTTTTATTTTGATCTGGATTTCTTGTCCTTCTTCTTGCCTTTCTCCTTCGATCTGCCTCTAACAGCCATAGCTTCCTTTTCCATCTCAAAAGATTTTCTTCTCATCTCTTCTGACAACAAAGAAGCAACAACATCTTCCATCTTGAAAGTGGATTTCGTACTCCCAATAGCCATCACCAGATGATCCCAAAAATCTGGCAAAGAACATAGTAGTAGCATGCAGTGATCTTCATCTTCAATCTTCACACCAACATATGTTAACTAAGCAATCAGCATGTTGAAAGCATTCAAGTGATCAGCAATAGATCCTCCCTCTTGCATTCTCAAAGAGTACAGCTTCTTCCTCAAGAACAACTTGTTCACCAAGGATTTGCCTTGATAAATAGATGTCAGTCTTTTCCACAAGGAAGATGCAGTCTTTTCTTCATGCATGTTCAAAAGAACAGAGTCTAGCAAACAAAGCCTTATCAACCCCTTAGACTTTCTATCTACAAGGTCCCAATCCTCTTGCTTCATGCCTTGAGGCATTGTTCTAGACACAACAATCCAAAGATCTCGGTCTACTAATAGATCTTCCATTTTGAGTTTCCACAGCTCAAAATTTCTACCATTGAATTTCTCTATTTCCACCCTTCTAGATGTGCTTGCCATCTTAATCTGTAATTAAATTATTAGACCTCTAACAATCTCCCATTGAAAAATAATTGACACAAAAAACCCAACCCTCTCACAAGGATAACACAACTAGCTAGGCTCTGATACCACTTGTAAGGAAAGCAACAGTGCGGAAGCAACTTTCCTAATGTCAAAACCACATGAAATATTTACAGAAATAGAGAAGATACTCAAAGACAATGAACAACAGATTTATGTGGGAAACCCTTTCAGGAAAAAAACCCACCACACCAACCTGAATCTCTTTGTATTACAGTAACAAAAATTACATACAATCAGAGATACAACTCTCTAGTATTAGTTCACAGTAGCTTCATTCACTATTCATCCAGTTACAGAAAATGCTCTCAACAATCCGATTCACTCACACTGTCTCCAAATTAGAATCAATCTTTAAATATTATCACATTCTAATTTTTATCTTCTATGCATCCTTATCCACCATTGCCCCATCATAGAAAGTTTCCTCTTAAGCATTGATTTTTCCCTACATGTTGTTCAGCTCCAGCGTCATAATAGTTGCAAAAATCTAACTGCCAACCATTCAAAAATTGCTTCCTCTGATTGGTCCACAAGGCTCCACATAGGATGGTCAAACAGTCAAGGGCATTCAATCTTTGTTGGCATATTGGTGAGACACTATTAGTGTCTCCCCAATGCCACAAAGATTTCATATCGATATTAGCATAGGTTCACAGTCTGCAAGATGATATACCGAATGCCATGAGACATGCTGAATCCATCGACATCCAATGCATCCCTATCGGCAAGAGATTTCTCATTGGCTAGAATCATACCGATGCTTACAAAGTCATAGTGACTTCCACTTTGCTATCGGTAAGACTTTCCATTAGCCAAGATGTTTCACCGGGTTTTCGCAAGTTTCACCGAAGCACCTGACAGTCGGTAAGACATTCATCTTTCGCCGAGACCTCCCACTGAGTCTTCATGATGTTCCGTAGCAACCACCAGTCAATGAGACTCATTGCTTTCGCCAGGACTTCATACCAAGGTCCTAAGTCATACCGAGCGCTACAATCACCAATTGGCAAGACATTGTCTTCACCAAGACCTCACAGCAAGCGTCGAGACCTCACATTGAGCAACCAAGTCTTACCGAGTCGGTAAGACATTTGACTTCGCCAAGACATTTCACTGGGCGTCGAGAGCTACTCCGAGTATCCCCGTCGGTGAGATCTTTCGTTGTTGCTAGGACATCATACCAAAAACCCTTTAGTGTCACCATGAAAGCCATATGCTATCAATAAGACACTCTTCGGTCACTGGGACTTCATACCGAGTGATCAAGTCATCCTGAAGACACCAACCACTGTGATTCTTCTTGAAGCCCGATAAGAACATACTATCCGCCAGAGGTCTCCATTCGACAGAAGGTCACAGTGATTGCTTCTTGTCAAAGCGATAGACTTCATTCAGCAAGACATCACCTTTGTCTCAATGACATGAACATTTCAAGCAGATTTAGAATAGTTAGTCGGCCAGACATAAATAATGTCACAGTAACTTTTCCATGTAGGAGTTACATGTCAGTAAGAATTGAGGCACATATTCCAACACTCTGTACTATCAGGTGCATGCCTAAACATTATATGGACAAAAATAGAAATATGAATGGAATTGTAATACTGATATTGAACCTTATTTTGTGCTTGCAATGTGTAGTTTTCTGAAAAATCAACCACTGATATAATAGTTCCAATTGGAAAAGAGTCCTTACACATCCTAAATTGTTGATCCAACCATGGAGACCTATGACTATGCCTTGCATACTTGTAGAAAAGATTGTCCTTAAAATCTGAAATAAAATCAACAACACTACATTCTTTTGTAACCAACTCACATCTAGAACCTTCACCTCCACTCTGCAAAGTATATTTGACTATCTCATATCTCTTTTTCTCAACAAGATTCTTTCCAAATTCATGTTCGGAACTCTCATGAAAACATTGACCAAACTTTGACAAGCCACCACATTGTGAGCACTTCACATTTAAATAATCATTTCTATAGACAAAGAAACCATCATCTCTAGAACATAAAAAATAGATCTAGCAAGTCTCTTGATGATTTTGGAAGATGCATTGCACCACACTCCTACAAAATTTCATTAGTATGCAAAGTAGAACAAATATAGCATAATAGGTCATGGTACATTGAAAACTCCACATGGTATTTGCAACAACAAGTATTACGAATCTTAAGAGGCACACAATAAAATGGCTTCAAACCTTTAAAATTTCTTTGCGAGATTTCCATATTTGGATGTGTTTCAATAAAAATTTTGAACAACATTGTTTGGCTTGATTCCAAGAAATGTTTAGGATGTGGTGTACGATCTCGATTGCCAATTCTTAACTTTAAAACATCCTTTGCATTGGGTGATACTCTAGAGTTAGCATGCCAAAAATTTTGAATTACCTGCTTTACATTATCAGTTAGCTTCTTATCAACACATGGAAGCCTCCTGGAAAAAGGCCATGTATCATTTTGAAGAGGATCATCTATTCTTTCTCTTCTTCCAAGTGCTCTATCCAAAGTTTTACGATTTATGTCAAAATAAATACAAGTTTGTCTCATAAAGCAAGCATTTTTCAATTGATGGCTTACTAGGGCGGTTGTAATGACTCTCTGAGAAGCTCTCTTATCCTTTTCCTTGTTATTTTTTCCAATAGACTTGAGAGCATTAAATTTTTTTTTGACAATAATAGAATTTTTTTCAGTCTTCTTGTTCACATGAATCTTCAATTTGGCTACCAAAGGTCTCATCTTTTGCATCTTTATCAATTGTACAAAATGTTGGCATTGCTCGGTCAATGTCTTCTCACTTAAATATTGGTTGAAAATTATTCTATCCCACAACCGAAGAGTTCATATTGACCTCTTGCCTTCAAATTTTTTTATAATGTTCTCATCAAATTCAAGTAACCATTTAGGGGTTCTTGAAGGTCTTGAATTTGGAATATGTATTTCTTCCACACAAGGTTCTTCACTTCTCATGTAATCTGGTGAAACATAATTTACACTTGCTTCAATATTATGTTCAAAATATTCATTTCCAACATTTTCACCTTGAACATTTTCAATATCAATTTGAATAATTTCATTCCCAATTTCAATATCATGTTCAACATCTTCAAATCCAACATTTTCACCTTGAACATTTTCATTATCAATTTCAATATTATCATTCCCAATTTCAATATCATGTTCCAATACCAAATCCAACATTTCACTGAACATTTCATTGTCAATTTCAATATTTTTCATTCCCAATTTGAATATCATATTCAACATCTTCAATTTAACATTTTCACCTTGAATATTTTCATGAACATAGTCAATTCCTCTTCCTTGAACCATAGGGAGTTAGGTTCACCCAATACACAACATACCTTGTCTTCTCTTCCTACGAATTTCTCTATCTCTTTGTCTATATGCTTCAATTTCTTCTTTTGTAAACTTTCTCTTACATTTTTTGCTTCCGACGACTACTGCTCCCCATTATACCTCATAAAAGATGCTAAAAAATCATTTCTTATGACAAATTTCAGTAGAAGATGCTCCAAAAAGTTGATGTTTGTCTCTTCCTGTCTAAAACTATGTGTGTGTTGCCTGCAAACAGAATGTAGGGTCCGTTGGAGATACAAATGGCCCATGAGGTTATTCTATAGCTAAATCTGATATCCATTATAATCTGACATCTGATACATTTGAAAACATTTTAAAATGTTTTGTAATGGTATGATTTTAGTTCTACAAATCGGATATCCTATTTGTGTACACATAGACCTAAGGGTTAATAATAGATGGTAGAGGTTTAAGGGTTAAGGGTTTAGGGTTTTCGTTATAGGGTAGAGGTTTAAGGGTTAATGGTTTAGGGTTAAGGTTGAGTTTAGAGCATAGGTAGAGGTTTAAGGTTGGAGTTAAGGGTTTAGGGTAGAGGGTTATAATGGTTTAGGGTTTAAGGGTTAGGGGAGAGAGATAGATGGAGTGAGTGAGTGAGAGAGAGACCCAAGAGAGTGAGAGGGAGTACGTGGAAGAGACTTCAGAGAGAGAGAGGACTTGAGAGAGACTACAAAGACTTAAGA
>VDFB02130080.1:9335-47599 GCA_007258455.2 Sequoia sempervirens | reverse complement strand
GTCAATAACGTGCTCAAAATTTCTACGTCAATTTCAGCAAGTTTCAGGGCCAATCCGGGAACTATAAGTGCCTCAAATCTAACTTAGAAGATTTTCAGGTGCAAATCTAGGAAACTAAAATTGCAATATCTTTCAACCCAGGAATAGAAAATAAAAACCATAAATTGAGAATTTCATTATGACGAAAAGAGTATCCAAAAATGTAAAAACATCTAAAAACTGAGAAAATTGAAATTTAACTATTTTGGGTTATGCAAGATTGCCCTTACACCACTAGATGCTCCTGCATCAAAAAGACTCAATAGTGACAGCCAAACCACTCAGTCCAACCTAAACCACTACACGTGTTTGCTTTTATAGACACAAGCTCACACAAAATACAACTAGTGGTAAGGTAAAACCATGTACCACAAAACTATGTGAATACAAAACCACTAACCCCTTATTTAATATTGGTTACTAAGACTTCACTTTATTTAGTATTTCCCCAATATTAAATTATTATCACATGTCTCCCACACATTAAATAATAATACAATGTTACAATACAACATCAAGTGGTCCCCAAATAATTACCTAGTGTGATTAACCACACCACCAAGTGCATCACAACTAAATAATTATTTAATTACAACATTATAATAAATAATTTTATGCAATAGTGTACAACACCGTATCCCAACATTATTAACATTAAATAGGAAAAAATAAAGGGAGAATTTATTAAATATTTAGATAAAATATATTATAATTATTAAAATTGTGGGCCTTATTCTATTCATTTATTTATAATGAATAAAGTATCATTAAGTAATAAATAAAATAGTAAGTAAAATTATTGATGCTTAAGATGTATGTAGTAAATAATTTGTTTGAAAATTATAGAAAGTGAAAGTTTAAATAAAATAGTAAATAAAGCTATTGAAAGTTTAGATAAACAAATAATTTATTTAAAAATTATAGAAAATAAAAATAGATAAGATAATTGTAAGTAGTAAATAAAATAGTAAGAATTAATTAAAATAGCTATAGTAAATAAAATAACTACTAAGATTACTGAAATAATTATATACTTAAGATACCCATAAATAGTTTAAAATGTTAAACAATTAAGAGAAGATAAAAACAAGAAAACATAATTAAAGAATGAGAAACAAACAAGATATAGAACATGAATTTTTACGTGGTTCGTCTATATGGCTACATCCACAGAAGTAGGGGAAATCTCAATTTCATTATCACTATTTTCTGTACATTAGCAACAACATATATAACATCTTTTGTATCATTATCTACAAGGAAAAACCACTAAAGAGTCATGATGGTGGGATAAATTAGGAGGAAGTGTAAAGGATGAAGTTCATTGGACTTCACACTTCCAATAATCTCCCACTTGAAGTCCAACTAGTGTTACAAATTCTAGAGATATTCCCCTACTTTAGTCTTATTGTCACATCTTGACAATGCCAAGAGAAGCCTTGCAAAACTCAAGCTTCTCCCTCAAAACTACCTTTGTCAATGCATCCAACTGGATTCATCTTAGTATGGATCTTCTCAACTTTGAGTTTTCCCTCCTTAATAACAATCTGGATGAAGTGATATTGTAGCTCAATATGCTTGGTTCGATTATGGAACACTGCATTCTTTTCCAAGTGAATAGTGCTGCTACTATCACAAGAGAGCACATGAACATAAGTTATTTTCATCCCAATTCACCCAAAAATCACTACAGCCAAATCATTTCCTTTGCACCTTCAGTAAGAGCAATGTATTCAGCCTCAGTAGTGGAAAGTGTAACCACTTGTTGCAATCTAGAAACCCAACTACTCGCTGCCCTAGCAAATGTAAAAACATAACCGATAGTTGATCTTCATTTGTCCAAGTCTCTAGCCATATGAGAATCAAAAAAACCTTGCAGTTGTGCATCTTTCCCACCAAAACATAAAGCATAATATGAGGTGCCTTTCAAATATCTTAATATCCACTTCAGCGCTTGCCAAATTTTTTTACCCAGATTACTCATAAATATGCTCACCAATCCCATTGAATGGGTAATGTATAGAAAAATGCATACCATAGCATACACAAGGCTCCCAAAATATGATGAATACAAGATACCTTTCATTTCTTCTTGTTCTTCTTGTGTCTTGGGACACATTACAAAAGATAAGCGAAAGTGATTGGCAAGAGGAGTGCTTATAGCCAAGTAGTACTTTGCATATTAAACCTGTCCAAAACTTTGTTAATGTATTTCTCTTGTGACAATTTGATTTATCTCTTCCATCTATCCCAAAATCTTAAATATTTCATTGCAAATTTGTGAGCCAATTGTTGTTTCAAATCACGAACAACACTCATACTAATCCTAGTTACTAGCATATCATCAACATAAAGAAACAATAAGATAAACTCACTATTTTCCAATACCTTGTAGTAAACACATGGATTAGATTTGTAGTGGGTGAAATGTTGCTTAGTCATGAAGGAGTCAAAATTGAGATACCATTTCCGTGGGGCTTGTTTGAGCCCATATAAATTTCTCCTCAATCTGAAATACAAATCCTCTTGCCATTATTTCTCAAAACCTTCAGGCTACTACATATATAAATCTTCATCTATGTTGCCATGGAGAAATACAGTTTTGACATCAAGTTGCTCAAGTTCAAGATCATAAACTACTACGAGTCCTAAAACCACTCGAATATTAGTCATCTTCACAACTAGTGAGAAGATCTCATTGAAGTCAATCCCCTTTTGTTGATCATAACCTTTGAATACCAATCTAGTCCAATAACATTTCTTGCCTCCCTCTTTCTCTTTCAATTGGTACACCCATTGATTCTTCAAGGGTCTTTGATTGGGTGGAAGCTTCACCAAATCCCAAGTGTGATTGGCCATTAACGAATCCATTTCCTCCTTCATGACATCCATCCATTTGTCATGATTAATATATTTTCAAGCTTCTTGGAAGGTAGTTGGCTTTGCCTAATTAGAGATCAATAATTGGTAGTCTTCTAACTTTGTTGGAGGTTGATGTTCCTGGGTGGACCTCCTCAATTGAGAAGCTTGGTTCTCTATATTTGTTACATGCTATAAATTACCCCCAACATTAGTTCACTAGTATTATACCTTTGTATATTATCATCATAATTACTAACAGTACTATGTATATTAGCAAACTATGTGTGAATTATTTTTGACATTATGCTGCAATGAGATACATTGTTTTGATTAAAATTACCCATTGGAGCATATTCAAATTTTGATTGTAGAGACCAATTTCATGGGGGCCACATGGGGAAATTTCCACCCACACTAGTGTGCTGCATGGGATCATTTCTATCCAAAGTAGGCTGTGATTGACAATGAAGAAACTATTGCACAAAATTTTCAACACCAAAAATAGAACCTTGTGTGTGGGTTTGGGATGGATGCATGAGAGTCTAGAAGGATTGCATGGAGGCTTCTTTAGTGCCCCTAGCCATTGAATTTTTGATGAGAATTGAATTTTACTATTGAGTAGGTTGCATGGAGTGAAATTCTCCTCCAGATTGTGCCAAATTTGGCACTGAAAATTTAGAGTGTGATGGGATTAAGGGGGTAGGTGTAGAAGAACAGTGTGTAGGAAAACATAAGGTATGCATAATGGATGAATTCATAGGCTGTCAGTAATGGAGCTACAAATTACCTCCATTTTTTAGTGCTACATTTGTATGTGAAAACTATGAATTATTAATGTCTGATAATGCCACACACTCCTTTACTTGTGTCCCTTATACTTGTAGACCTCAAAACATCTTCTCATTAAAAACCATATCCTGAATATGAATTAATTAATTTATAATTATATTCCATAATATGAAGCCATATTATTATTCTCCATAGCCAAAAAGATAAGTGTTCAAATTTGGGATCCAATTTCATTCTCTTCTCCTTGGGAACGTGAAGAAACACTTCATAGCCAAAAACCTGTAGGTGATTGTATGAAATCCTCTTACCCAACCATGTATCCTCCAAAGTGTCAAAATCCAATCAAGATGAAGGAGCTTGATTAATCAAGTATATTGATATATTCACTACCTTTGCCAAAAATTCCTTGGCCAAACCTGCATTAGAAAGTATACATCGAGCTCTCTCCAAAATTGTTCGATTCATCCTCTCGACAACACCATTTTCTTAAAGAGTGAATGGAACAATCTTGGTATGTTGGATGCCATTATTTGCACAAAATTTATCAAATTTAAAAGAGAAAAACTCCCCACCATTATCCATTTTTAGACATTTGATTTTATTTCTGGTCTGATTTTCAACAATAGCTTTGAAAACTTTAAATTTTCTAAATACTTCTAATTTCCTATTTAGCATATACACCCAAAATTTGTGAGGGAAATCATCAAGAAAAGTTACAAAATAGTTTTCCCCTCCAATAGAGGTTACCTCCATAGGAACAAATACATCTGAGTGTATGAGCTCCAAAGGCCTTGACTTCTTGTCATGTTCAAACTTTGAAAAAATGATTTGCCTTTGTTTTCTGTATATACAATGCTCATACAACTCCAAATTTAAACTGATTTCAAACTTGGAAGTTGATTTGTTTTGAGAAAAAATTCAAGTCCCTTTATGCTCATATGTTCAAGCCTCTTATGCCAAATATCTGTACCATTGTCCACAACCACCATCACAACTCCCACTTTAGCGTTGCTTTCTAGCACATATAAAGTTCCCAACTTGTTGCCTCTTGCAACCACTAAGGCTCCTTTGGTCACCTTCCAAGAGTTTGAAGAAAAAGTGATGCTACAACCTTGAGCATCAAGCTGTCCCATAGAAATCAGTTTTCTTTTGAGCTTGGGAACATGTCTCACATCTTGCAATAACCATTTATTTCCATTCTTTAATGTCAACATCATGTCACCTTTATCAACTATGTCACAAGGTTCATTGCCATCAAGGTAGACTCTACCAAGTTTACCTTCTTGATAGTTTTTGAAAACTTCCTAGCACGCGGTTGCATGAAATGAGGCACTAGAGTCCAATACTCATGAATTAGCTATAGTTTCACTTGTTGACAATACTAGTGCACCTTCATCTTGTTCATATGTTGTATTAACTTCACTGTCCTTTGGCTGATTATGTACCTTTTTGTATGACCAACAATTCTTCTTGGGGTGACCTTCTTTACCACAAAACCAACAACCTCCATTTCTTCCCCTTGAGTTGGATATTCTTGTAGATTTTGATCTCCTTCTATTGTAATTTATGCCCTTGTCTTGAGGCATTCCTCTATTTCCAAAAATCAAGGCATCATCTAATGAATTTCCTTGACTTTTCCTCCTCATTTCTTCGGTTAGAAGAGTGGTAAAAACATCATGAAATTTTAGTGTGTTTTTGTCAAGTACCGAATTGCTGATTGCCATCACTACTCCCCAGCTATCCAGTAGAGAACACAAAAATAAAATGACTTTGATTTCATCATCTAAATTAATGTTTATGAAAATGAATTGGCTGATCAATGTATTAAATTCATTTAGATGATTTGACATGTTTCATCCTTCCTTTATCTTTAAATTGTACAAATTTTTCATGAGGAAAACCTTGTTTGAAGCAGAAACCACCTCATACATGCCATCAATTTGTCCCATAATCCTTTCGATGTCTTTTCCACTGAAACATTAAATAAAATATTACTAGATAATGAGAGGATGATGGTTGCTCTCACCTTCTTATCCAGCTTCTCCCACTCCTCACCTGCCATCATAGTTGGTTTCTTTGCTTTTCCTTCTAATGTGATTGAAAGGTCACTTTGAATCAACAACGATTCCATTTGCATCTTCCAAAGTCCAAAATTTTTCCTTGAGAAATTTTCAATTCTCCACTTATCCACATCTTCCATTTTTTGAAAAATCATTTTGCAAAATTCCTAATTAGCTTCTTCACTGAGCTCTAATACCAATTGTTGAACAATTAAGAGCAGATAAAACAAACAAGAAAACATAATTAAAGATTGAGAAATAAACAAGATGCATAACACAAATTTTTATGTGGTTCACCAATATGGCTACATCCACAAAAGCAAGGGAAATCTAAATTTATTAACATTGTTTTTTATGTACATTAGCAACAACATATATAATATCTTTTGTATCATTATCCACATGGAAAAACCACCAAAGATTCATGATGATGAGAGAAATTAGGAGGAAGTGGAAAGGATGAAGTCCATTGGACTTCACACTTCCAACATAAAATAATTCTTTAAATAAAAATTAAATCAATTATTTTTTTTGATTTAAAATTTTGAAAGTATGTGCATGGTGCAATAAATATTTAATCTACCTCTAGTTTAAAGATATTAATTTTATTACCTTAAAAGTGTGTTAATTAAATTGGATTAATGTAATTAATATTAAGAGTTGGATTTTTTTTGATATTTTTAATATTATTAAAATTTTGGTAAATAAGAGATTATTCTTTTTGGTGGTACAAGTATTTATAAGTTTTAAAGAATGATTCAATAAAAGAAAATTATGAGAATACCATTACAAAGTGAATAGTAGTCTAAGAAGGATAAGAACTTCCATTGGAATTGTCTAGTTACTTGGAAAAATTAATGAATATCACACATAAGTGTATTTTTGTTGTCCAAAAATCATACCAACATCTAAATTTATCAAAAAAACAAAGATAATTGCTAGGACCTAGACAAGGGTAAAATAGTACAAATAAATTTATTTGTACGTGCCAATGTTATTAATAAAATAGACTCAAAACCATTCAATAGATATGAAACTAATTTTTAAATGATCTAAATGACAATTGAGAAGAGAAATAGTAAGCAAAAGGGTAGATCTAGAAGATATAAACTACTATATATAAATATGTATGGGTATAAAGATAAATATATACATCAAATCAAGAATATAGGGAAAATGAAAATACATATTAAAGGGAAATTTATAGGAATTGATAAGATCCCATAAATAAAAAATATGGCATAGATAATACCATGAAGAATAATAAAATATAGAATAAAGGTAAGAGCTTCTAGATTGAAAATCTGAGACTCAATCACCTTGTTATGGGAGTTAGAGGAAGAAAAGCTACACTAAATGGTGAATAGAATGAGTCTTTGCCTAATGAGAATATCTAATAAAAATAGTGCAGTAAATAATAATGGAAGAGTTGAAAAAAATGTAAAACCATTGAGATTTCATAATGCTAGTAAAAGATAGAATAAATAAAACTTAACAATAATGATTGCATGATTGCATGGAGGATGCAAGAGAGATGGAGGGTGGAGGTTTGATGAAATCTTGGTGAAGGATGGAGGTTCAAAAGTCTCTTTTTGGATCCTTGTACACATGGAGTCATGTGGAATGTTGAGCATGGTTATTTTAATCAAAGTGGTGGAGGAATGTGTAAATAATTAATTAGTTGACTAAATCTATTTTTTTATTTAACTAATGATGAGATGGGTTTTAAAGGAGTTAAATAAATATTAGTATATATTTATTTAATTTAATGGAGAATATTGGGGAAATGATTGACTTAATTAAATAAATGTGATTTATTCAATTAAGGAAGAAACATTGGAAGAAGGGGTTGAATTGGTTAAATCAATTAAATAAATAAAAGTAATTTATAAATAGTTAATGTTGGAAGATAGATGTTAGATTGGTTAACTAAATAGTTAAAAAATATTTTAATTAATAATAGAATAATGATCAAAAATGTTGATTAAATAAATTCTCTTTATTGAATTAATGTTAGAGATATATATGTGGGATAGTCTTGGTGTTATGATGGTGGAAATGCAAGAATACATTTTAGGTGTCTATAGTAAAAAACCTTCTATTTAATATTCAGGGGTATTTGATTGTGAGACTTATGTTCATGTTCCTAAATAAATTCTATCTAAATTAAATCCAAAAGCGCATAAATGCATCTTTTTTTAATACATTGAGAATGTTAAAGGTTATAAGCTTTGGAATTCAAAAACATTGAAAATGATATATTATAGAGATGTGATTTTTAGGGAGTTTAGAGTATCTTCATATCCTAAATATTCAAGGGAAAAAGAAGGAAAGAAAATAGTGTGTTTTGAGATGAATTTTGAAAAGTAGGAATACACACATGTTGAAGAACAAGATAATGAATTAGAGGATGGAGAGTCTGGAAGAGGATCATTAAAATGAGATTTTAAGAAATATTATAAGGATAATAACGTAAAATAATAGATAGAGCCCCTTACTCTAAGCTTGAGATGATCCACACGTTAAAAAAAATAGTTAATAGGTACATCCCACTATATTTTCGTTATGTATTTTCTTTTTTGTGCACTAACGATGAGCCAAGATATTTTAGGGAGGATCTCTCTTTGGAGGATAATGAATATAAGATACAATAAATTAGAGGAGATGATGACCTTACATAAATGTGACATCTATGATATTGTTATTTTTTACAAGGGAAGAAATCCCATTGGTTGTAAGTGGGTGAATATAAAGAAGATCAACACATAAAAGCTGTTGGAATAACATATAAGGATAGACTAGTGACCAAAGGCTACTCCTAGAGAAAGGTAGTTTATTTTGATGATATTTTTAAATTGCTATTACTAAGTTATCTTCAATTATATATTCCTATAATATATTGCTATAGCTTGTTATTTTGAGATTGAAAAATGGGTGCTAAGAACACTTTCTTGCATGGGGTTCTTGATCCGGTGGATATTTTTAGTGAAAATTGAAGTGTCTCATTTTTCTCCATAATTAGCACCATCAGAAAGATCTCAACGTCCTGATTCCAACGCAACACGAACAGAGCAAAAAGGAGTCCGTTTGCACAAGTTATGGCCAGTCAAACCTTGGGTCAAACTGGGATCAAGAGGCATCCAGGAAGCGGAAAAAATGATGTCATCAAAAGTTGTCGAAGTTGGCATCATCGCAAAGAGCTCGTTGAGACAATTTCGACGGCGTTGGTTTCGTCAAAATCCGACATCATATGCTCAACTTATCAGTGGCCAAAGTTTGCAGTTGACTTCTAAGGTGGACCGTACGGATGCTGATGTCAGCATTCCATACTATGTGGACAGTAAAGTGGACCAGTCAGTATCCGCCATGTGGCATCCACATCGGCATTGTACATAACCAATCACCTATCGACACGTGTCATCTGTATGCCCAGTTAGCAGGTCCAGTCAGCAGTCTGTAGCACAGTTGGCAGTCCAGTCAGCAGGCCACATCATCGTCTAGTCAGCAGGCCATGTCATCGGACACGTCAGCATGACACATCAACTTCCACGTCAACATCCAATTGGCAGACATGTCAGCTCTTAGTCGAAACCTTCGGCGAATCAGGTTTTGCCACGTGGCACCTCCTCGGCATGCCACGTGGCCCATATCTTCATCCGGCGGTTTGGATGTTTTGTTTGGTAAAAATGTATGGCGGGTTTTGAACTCGCCACCTCCCACATGCGAAATCCGCGGGCCACCGTTAGACTAAACATAGTGTGCTTTACTATTAATAGTTGCCGGTTCTTTTTGTTAAAGAAAATAGTTTGAATTTGTTGAAAAATGCCAACTGTCGGGTTTGAACCCTTGATGCTCGGGCGACCAAAAGGGAAGGTGGCCGTTGAGCCAGCGAACATGTTTGTAATATTCACGGCATCAGTTGGTTTTGTTAAGTAAAAGAAAACTGAATGCCTCTAAAATTAAAACAAACTCCCTAATTTAAAAATTTAAACAAACAATAATCTTTTTAAAGATTAAATCAAACCTCCAAAACTATGTGAGCCCGTGAATAAAAAACTAAAAGGGCTTAAATTTGTTATTATTTGGATTAAAGGGGGTATTTAGAAGATTTATATGCAAATAAAGGGAGATTTGAAGATTTTTATGTATTTTGGAGAGATAAGGAATATTTTGTAAATCAATTGGTTAGTAACCAATTTGATTTATTTTTTTGTATTTAAGGGGAGTGTGAGGTGAGAGTTGCTATTCAGTCTTTTTCAGGTGATGAATTCTTGAAGCTGAGGTGACACGAAAGAGAGGTCTTGTGGAGATTATTTTTGAGCCATTCTTGCACGTCAGAGCGTTGTTATGCTGCCGAAGTGCTTGAAGAATGGTTGTGGTGCATTTGTAATTGATTTTTGGAGTTAATCGGATCAGTCTCTCTATTGGAGTGGACCCGGAGACGTAGTCACGTTTGTGATGAACTCCCTTACCAATTCGTTTGCACTTCTTCTCTCCTCTCTCATGTTCTGATTTTCACCTTACGTTTTCAGTTTTAATGCATAAAGTTGTTAATGTATGCATGAATTCAAATTTCGTAAACTTGGAATAATCTTTGTAAAAGTTAAGCATTTCAATACTGCAAATAGTCTAGATCCTATACAGATCAAGTTGGTATCAGAGCACAGTTGACTATTATTGTAGTTATTTATTTTTTTTGAATGCTAACGAGATCCAGGATTCAGAAGGGTGAAGGCAAGCTCGAAGAATTTAATCCTAAGATCAGGAAGCATAGAACATTGCCGAAGATGTCTGTTTCTAGAATGGAGGTTCCTGAAGAAATCAGTGAGTAGGAATTTCGAAGAGCATTCCTCGAGATGAAGGCTAAGGTGGATATTCTTTTTTCAGGAGAGACAAGAGCGAAAGGAACATGAAGAAGGTTTGTCGAAGCAAGATGCTCGTGAAGAGAAGAAAGGGAAACATCATGGAGATGGTGACAAGCAACCAGATCCACCCTCTTCTTCTTCTTCTCCTCCCTCTTCTCCTTCTTCTCCATCTTCTCCTCATTCTACTTCTTTTAATCCTTTCAAGAGTGGGTATAAGCCTAAAATTAAGTTGGATGTAAAATTTGATTTACCAAAGTATTGTGGAGAACTTAATGCTGAAAAATTAGATGATTGGATTCAGCAAGTTGAAGTCTATTATAGAGTCCAAAACCTATTAGATGATGTTGATAGGATCCAATTAGCTACTCTTCGGTTAGGAGGTACAACTTTAACTTGGTGGGAGAGTAAGACTAAGGCAGAAGTTTCATAACATGGTAGAGTCAGTTTAACTTGGGCAGAGTTTGTTAATACTCTTAAGAAGCAGTTTTATCCCCTAGGACATATGCAACAGTTAATGATGGACTAGAAATTGTTTAGGCATGGGAAAGGTCAAACTATCCAAGAGTACACCCATGAATTTAGGAAAAGGGCTATTGCTTTGAATGTTCCTTTGTACACCCAGGACACTTTGTTGAAGTACATAGGAGGTCTGCATTCCTACCTTAGGCATTCTATTTTGGTTTTGAATCCTAACAACTTGGATGAAGTTTGTGTTCAAGCTACACACTCAGAGTCAAGGGGTAAAGGATCTTTTATTGATAAGTTTGATAATGATGTAAAGAAATTTTCTAAGAATGCAGAGACAGGGAAAGGAAAGAAGGCAGCTACAGTTAAGAAGGATGAGAAACTTTCTTGCACGCATTGTGACAGGAAGGGTCATGATGAAGAACATTGTTGGCAGTTGCATCCAGAACTGAGGCCTAAGTGGGCTCAAAGATAGAATCAGAAGCAGAAAGGTAAGGATAAATCCATGAATGTTGTTATGGATCTTGGTTCAGATTCAGATGATGAGACTAAGATAACAGCTATGGGTTTGAAAGGTAAAGCTCCTATTTCTGGTGTTTTTGTTGCTAGTTGTGCTTCTACTTCTACAGTTAATGATTTCTATAAAGATAAGAAAAGGAATGAGCTATTTCATTTAAGGGTTGTTGCTAAGAATAGTAAAATTGATGCACTCATAGATAGTGGTTCTCAAGTGAATTTAATTTCTGAAAGTGTTGTAAGAAACTTGGGATTAAAAACTACACAACATAAGAAACCTTATCCACTAGGTTGGATTTGTGAAAATGATAAGTTGCAAGTAACAAGACAATGCACCTTAAGATTCACAATCACTATTAAGTTTGTGGATGAAGTACAGTTTGATGTGGTTCCACTGGATATCTGTGGGATAGTGCTTGGTAGCCCTTATCTTTATGACAGGAAAGCTATTTTCTATAGGGAAAAGAATCATTATCACTTGTTTAAAGATGGCATTCAGTATATTCTACATTCTCACAAGATTAAGACTGGTCATTCTTTTGCAAACACAGGGCAGTTAAAGAGGGTAATTAATGCAAGTAAAGAGTTAACTCTTATGTCTGTCAGTACAGGTGGTTCTAAACTTGAACTTGGAGTAGCTAACCAGGGTCAGATGTTGCAGGATGCACCAACAGTACAGCATGAGAAAATGATGCTTGAAAGCATTGATGGTTCCTTGGGTAAAAATGTTCCTGTTGTAAAGGATTGATATGTTGTTGACTTATTCTCTTTCATTTTTGCATTATTGTCCAGCTTGATGCTAGTCAATTTTTGTTGGTTAGTGGCTACGACATTTGATGTAGATGCTTATGGAAGTGATAAAGTTATGTTTATGTTCAACAATATTTCTATAGTCTTGATTATGCTTGTGAGCCAGGTATTCAAATGTACAGAGGATATAGGACAAGTGGGGAGGCCAAGTCCTCACTTAATGTCAGAGTAAATGTCACTTTTGGAGGTCCAAAAGGTCTTTAGTGGGGAGGCCTGATCCGGTGGATATTTTTAGTGAAAATTGAAGTGTCTCATTTTTCTCCAAAAATTAACACCATCAGAAAGATCTCGGCATCCTGATTCCAACGCAACTCGAACAGAGAAAAAAGGAGTCCGTTTGCACAAGTTATGGCCAGTCAAACCTTGGGTCAAACTAGGATCAAGAGGCATCCAGGAAGTGGAAAAAATGATGTCATCAAAAGTTGTTGAAGTTGGCATCATCGCGAAGAGCTTGTTGAGATGATTCTGATGGTGTTCGTTTCATCGAAATCCGACATCGTATGCTCAACTTATCAGTGGTCAAAGTTTGCAGTTGACTTCTAAGGTGGACCGTACGGATGCTGACGTCAGCATTCCGTACTGTGTGGATAGTAAAGTGGACCAGTCAGTATCCGCCATGTGGCATCCACATCGGCATTGTATGGAACCAATCACCTATCGACACGTGTCATCCGTACGCCCAGTCAGCAGGTCCAGTCAGCAGTTCGTAGCATAGTTGGCAGTCCAGTCAGCAGGCCACGTCAGCATGACACGTCAGCTTCCACGTCAGCATCCAATTGGTAGACATGTCAGCTCTTAGTCGGCACCTTCAGCGAATCAGGTTTTGCCACGTGGCACCTCCTCGGCATGCTATGTGGCCCATATCTTCATCCGGCGGTTTGGATGTTTTGTTTGGTAAAAATGTGTGGCGGGTTTTGAACTCACCACCTCCCACATGCGAAATTCGCGGGCCACCGTTAGACCAAACATAGTGTGCTTTACTATTAATAGTTGCCGGTTCTTTTTGTTAAAGAAAACAGTTTGAATTTGTTGAAAAAGGCCAACCGTCGGGTTTGAACCCGTGATGCCCGGGCGACCAAAAGGGAAGGTGGCCGTTGAGCCAGCGAACATATTTGTAATATTCACGACATCGGTTGGTTTTGTTAAGTAAAAGAAAACCGAATGCCTCTAAAATTAAAACAAACTCCCTAATTTAAAAATTTAAACAAACAATAATCTTTTTAAAGATTAAATCAAACCTCCAAAACTATGTGAGCCCGTGAATAAAAAACTAAAAGGGCTTAAATTTGTTATTATTTGGATTAAAGGGGGTATTTAGAAGATTTATATGCAAATAAAGGGAGATTTGAAGATTTTTATGTATTTTGGAGAGATAAGGAATATTTTGTAAATCAATTGGTTAGTAACCAATTTGATTCATTTTTTTGTATTTAAGGGGAGTGTGAGGTGAGAGTTGCTATTCAGTTTTTTTCAGGTGATGAATTCTTGAAGCTGAGGTGACACGAAAGAGAGGTCTTGTGGAGATTATTTTTGAGCCATTCTTGCATGTCAGAGCGTTGTTATGCTGCCGAAGTGCTTGAAGAATGGTTGTGGTGCATTTGTAATTGATTTTTGGAGTTAATCGGATCGGTCTCTCTATTGGAGTGGACCCGGAGACATAGTCACGTTTGTGACGAACTCCATTACCAATTCGTTTGCACTTCTTCTCTCCTCTCTCATGTTCTGATTTTCACCTTACGTTTTCAGTTTTAATGCATAAAGTTGTTAATGTATGCATGAATTCAAATTTCGTAAACTTGGAATAATCTTTGTAAAAGTTAAGCATTTCAATACTGCAAATAGTCTAGATCCTATACAGATCAGTTATTGAGGAGGAGATTCGTATATGATAGCTTGATTTTTTTGTGAAGGAAAATTAACATTTTATTTTCCAATTGAAATGTTCATTATATGGTTTAAACTAATCACCTAGGATGTGGTAATACAAGTTTGATGTATTTGTATTGATTTTTGGTTTTGTTAATGGTGAGAAAGGTCATTGTATTTAGGTTAAAATGATTGATGATCAAATTCTAATCATCATAATGTATGCATATGAAATTATTTATTGGTAACAAAAGGGTGATGATGAGGAAGCTCAATGATATGATGTTAGGATCTAGGACTATTGCACATGAATAATAAATTTTATAATGATTAAATTGAAGGTATTTAAAACATATTTAAAATTCGTAGATAAACATAATAAAATTAAAGTGAAGAGAAGAGAGAAAAGAGAGATAAGACAAAACACAAGTTCATAACGGAGTTTGCCAAGATGGCTATGTCTCTGGGTCCCTCTCCAATAGAGCGATTGATCCTTGATTATGTTCTAGAAACAATTACAAGGCTTCAACTAATACAAGTCTCCTCACAACTCTTGGATGATAATGAATTACAAAAGTCCTCTTACACAAGTACATCAAGCTGACTGCAAGCTCCAAATGCACAAAGATGACAATTCACTATCAAAGTCCTAACTTCAATTCCCTCATCTCCTAGGAATTCTCTCTCACCATTCTTCACAAAGCATAAACTGAATTATGAATTAACATCACCTGGAATGCCCTTCTGAATAACCCATATCCCCCTTTTATACATAAAATATGCCTTATTAAGGCTTAACCATCAAAACTGCATGACAACCCCCCTTAACAATTCGTACATAACTTATTTTGTTTTTTAATGGCCTTTGGTTCAAGTGGTTAGGGTGGTTTTTGGCCATATAGGCCTATTTGGTTAGGTTCAACCTTTACAAATTGTTTAAAACAAATGCCGCCCATATATATATTCGAAAGAATCCGCGATGTAATAGTGGTCTATTGTTTTTCCATCCGCGTGGTTGGGAATTCAAATCCCACTATGGTCATTTTAATCCACCGTTTGGAATTTTCCAATCTCCAAAATTGACCGCCGCCTGTTAGGGGTAACGACAAACCCCACGGGTACGACGGCGGGGGCAGTGTCTTCTAACGTATAGGGTGGGGGTTTGAACCCCACCAATTATTTTTATTGAAGACTCATAACCTAGCCAGCAGAGTGTGTCGATGGGGTGACACATGACACCATTTGATTGGGCCATGTGTCACCTCACTATTCATTGTCAAAGCCATGTCATTGCCACCTGAGCATGTACGGAATGAGCCACGTCACCTATACAGATTGTATGGCCTGCCAAATTACTTGCCATGTGTCAAGTTCCAATTGGTCCACATCACCGTCTGTACTATACAACCTGCTAAGTCACTAGGCTAATGTCATGCTGACATCATTAGTCATACCACATGGTCCACTTAGTCAACTGCAACTTTGACTGCAATAACTCAGACGTACGGACTTCAATTTTGATGAAATGAACATTGTTGGGTTTGTGTCATTGAGCTCTTTGATTTGATGCCATTTCTGACAAATCTTGAGATGATCTTTTTTTTTGCTTTTCCAATGGCCTCAAGTACTAGTTTTCAGATTGAACTTTGACTGGCCATAACTTGAGCATACAAGCTCCTTTTGACTCTATAAAAGTTGTGTTGGATTTAGTGTTTTGAGGTCTTTCTAATGGTGCTAAATTCTGGAGCATTGGGGACACTTCAATTTTTAGTGAAAAATATCCCCCAGATCACTCAAAACCCAACTTTTTGACACATTTGATATGACAAATTTAGGGAATAATTTAGATTAATTATATTTTTATGGAGATAAGTAGGGATTAGGTAGATATAAAAAGTTTTCTCAAATTAAAATAAGTATTTTGATACCATTTTGTAATGACTTATAATACATGATTGTAAACCTATGAGTATTTTTTCCGCACAAGTAGTGGAGTTGGCTTGAGTCTTGGGTTTTCTCTCCAAGGTCTTGGGTTCAACTTCGAGGCTCGGTATTACCCACTGCATATGGCCAGTGGTAAGTTGCGTGCATCCCTAGAGTACTAGTCTCACCTCAGCCCACCCCTCCTGGACCCCAACTTGGAAAAAAAGTAAGACCAAGGCAAGGTTGGTTGGACTTGGGTTGGGTCGTAGGGATGCCTCTTGCATAAAAAAAAAAAAAAAACTATGCACATTCCTCTTTATATTTGACATTAAGCTTTCTAAATAGATATGTGTTCCAAATTAGATGATGATTTTGATGATATTTATAAAGTTCCTTATGATAGTTATATTGGTAGCTTGATGTTACAATGAATTACACTAGACTAGATATTACCCAAGTAGTGGGAGTTTTAAGAAAGTTTATGTCTAGTCTTGGTAAGGAGCATTGAAATTATATTAAGAGGGTATTTAGATATTTATGAGGAAATTTTTATTACTATTTGTGTTATCATAGTACTAATGATGTGGAAAATATATTATACATAGATAAGGATTTGTTAATGTATAGTGGGTAAGTAACTTGGATAGTTGAAGGCCCACCAATGGCTATAAGCTCTTTGTTTAGTATATTTAGTTATATGAGTAAAGGACACATGCCATAATTTATTTGTCCACGATTGATGAAGAGTATATTGTTTCATCCTATAAGGAGGTGGTATGGTTATAACAATTATGTTTAGGTATTAGTTTTGATTGCAAGGTGGTTACAATTGGTGTGACAATATACTTATTTATCAATGAATCCCATGACCATGCTCATATGAAACATGTTGAAGTTAAGTACTATTTTGTTTAAGATATTGTAGAGAATAGGAAGGTATTTTTACACAATGTTGAAACTCAAAATAATACTGCAAATTTCTTGAAAAATCTAATAAGTAAAAATAAGTTTTCTTGGTGCAAGAAGTACACTAGTCTATGATACTATAGTTGATGGGTCCTATAGATGTAAATACAATGTATAATATAAAATGGGAGAATGTTAGGATTCTTGATATTTAATTGCAACCTTATGAACATTATTATTTGGACCAAAGGGCTCTCTGACCCCCTGAAATACTAACCAAAGTTAAAGGCTACATAATGCAAACATAAAGTGGCGAATACCCCAGGTAATTTTTTTTCCCTTTTTCTTTTGGAAACTTTTTGTGTTTTTTTCTTGACCCATAGTTTTGGTGCCCATGTTATTATAAAAATAAATTTTATATGTTCCTATTAATAGATCCACATTGATGGAGGGTGGGAGTAGTGAGTTTTATGGAAATTTCACATGTATATAGGACTACTAGAATTTTGAAGGGAGAAAATTTGTTTCATATACATACTCTTGTGTTGAACATTGATACATAATTTTTTCTCTCTTTAATGGTTGAGTTTTTTTATTATACATGTTCCTCCATGTTCATCTAGTATTATGTTTTTATTTATCATGGTTTGTTGATTTTTATTTCATTCCATATAAATCAATTAAGGATAATAAAATTTTGCATTAATAAAAATAAATTTCAAATTAATTTTGAAGTGTTAACATGTTTGTATAATTTTACCTTATTTTATCAACACTCAAATTACAAGTTTCTCTAGTTCTTGTAGCCTCAACATAATTTACACAATAATGAATATACAACTAGTTTTATGATCTTCCATAGTTCCAGAATTTAAAAATCAAGTATAAGGAGGGAAACAATAATAAAGTTTTAGAATAATAAAGTTTTAGATTGTTTGATTTTTCCATTGGTTCAAGATCTTATCTTAGTTCTTTATATTAAGAAAGAATATTAATAAAATAGCAAGTGATATATTATATCGCTATTAATATTAAAGCTACAAAATATTAATATAATATTAGAAAAAAAAGAGTGGTGTTGAAATTTAAAAAAATAAATAAATATGAGAGATTAAAGTATAAACTAATATTAAATATATTAAAAATATAATAGAAGATATGAGTGATCTGATAATAGGGAGGTATTACTGATAGAAGAGTTTGGGTGATTAAATGTTTCACACAAATGGGATAAATTATGGAGAGGAAAATATAGTTACTTGTGGAGTAAGGTGGTAACCCTATTAAGGATGATGTTAGGATAGTAGGTGGCTTTATTTCCATAAACATCTCCTTGATAAGGAAGAGATACATGGCTTAAAAGGAGAAAGAGAGAGGGTGAAACAAAGGAAGGAGGTGAGACAAAGAGATAGGGATAGAAAAAGGAATAAAATAAAGAGAAATAAAAGTGATTCAAGAAAGGATTTGATGGGGGATTTTATGACATTTGTTGGAAAGGAAGTCAATAATCTAGAACTAAGACAATGGATTGTAAGAAATAGGAGCTAGCTAGGGAAATATATGGTTCCCATGTTTGGGAATTAAGGATACCATGCCAAAACTCTTGCTTTACCCATGACGTACTAGAGGATGAAACAACATTTTTGAGGCTATTCAAACTTTATGTAGTTCTTGGATGCCATTGAACATGTAGTAGGATCATATATTTTAGATGATGTTATTTTATATGTCAGGAATTATGTTGAAGTATACTTTAACTATTTATTGGAGCATTTACATGTGAAAAAGAGGTGACAATATTGCTTTCAAAGGGTAATATAAGAGAGAAAAATGGGTTATAGTTTAAGTTACCTTGCAACACCATCCCTACCTTCTTAGACTATTGCAATGAAGATGATGATTCAACTGACAATATTTATGTAATTTATAATGAGGAAAATGTGGAAAATGTGTAAGAAAATTATGACTCATAAAGGTAGGATGCCAAGAATTATGTAATTTACCTTGAACCTATGTTAGTTGCAACTTATTTCTTTGGTAAGACTTAATTATGGTAATGAAAATTAGACTATTGTAGGTTTGAGGCTTTGCAATTTTCCTCAACCCCATGAAATATTAGAAGGGTTTATGTTATTGGGGTTTGGTTTGGTGTTGTTTCAAAAATATTGGATAGGATGGTTTGTGGTGTTCTACATCTTCTTGGCTAGATTAATGACAAGACTATGGTGGCTATATTAAGAAGGAATGAATAGTGTGATACCATATCTGTATATGATTTATGATAAATATTTGCTATGATTATATAAATACTAATACTTTTTGATTGATAGTGAAGATGAATGATTTCTATCAATTTTTCAAATATTTTAACATTAGAATTTTGATAATAATATCTGAACATTTCCACCTTTTTCATAATTCTTGAACCCTTTTAAATTTACTATAAAAAAAGATATGAAAAAAATATTAAAACAGTAATCAAATGATAAATTAAAACCAAAAATTAATAAATAACACTACTAATAAATAATATAATACAATCTAAGAAGAAAAATTCTTGAAATTACAATTCAAAAATTTATATTTAACCAAGGATCTATATTAAAATCTAATTGTTCTCACTTTATGGAAATTGAAATCTTACTAATATAATATATTTAAATAGATGAAAAAAATAAAAACCTAAAAGAAAGAAATAAAACAAATTCAAATTCATTATATGATTATGATATTGCTATCAAGACCCATATTATAATTTGACATGCTATAGAAAATTCCTCCTACTTATCATTATATGATACTATGAAAGGATTTAAAGTGTAGAAGTTAAAATTATTATTATTATTAATATAATAATTAAAAAGAGGATTAAAAATATAATAAATTAAAAATGATAAGAAATTGTCTTTTTAAATATGATTATAAATAGTAAATTTTGAAATATTAAGAATAATTAAAACTGAAAAGGTTAGTAACAAATATATAATATATACTAGCGGTTCCGTGTAGTAACACGCAACAATGAGCCAATAGGCGGCGCACAACAATGAAAGGTGAGTGATGTACATACATTGTATGCGGGGAAATATTTGAATGTGAATGGCATGAGTGGGCATAGTAGCTATATGCAGATGTAGACAATATAGTCTTTGTAGATTATACATATATACACATATAGGGGGCTGCTTGATGAACAATTGTATTAACGTTCAATTAGTTATTTGGTGATAAGATCATTTTTATTGGTAATTGGTTTGGCGACACAAATAATAATATTATGTACAGTTAAGTTTTTTATTAAAGAGAAATACTATAATTATTTTTGAAATATAGTTGGTGAAGAGATAACTTTGTAGATTATATATATATATACTCATATAGAGGGTTGGTTGATGGACAATTGTATTAACGTTCAATTAGTAATTTGGTGATAAGATCATATTTATTGGTAATTGGTTTGGTGACACAAATAGTAATATTATGTAGTTAAGTTCTCTATTAAAGAGAAATACTATAATTACTTTTGAAATGATTTCATTAAGTAATACGAATATTGTTAAAGTAATTAATTAACTTTACTCTCCTCTTAAGATTTCACTTTATGCACACATATTTGTCATTTAATAATTAATATTTAATTATTAAATGCACTCACCTTAGGGTTAGGTTTTCTTTTCGGTGTTGATCTCCTTTATAAGGATTGATCTCTTGTATTGTATTCTCTTCTTGATTCATTTTTTTCTTTGATAATACATCTTGCACTTTGTTAGAGCCAAAACCCTTGTTTTGTTCTCTCTCTTTCTTTGTGACAGGTTTCTTGCATGTAGGTGTTCTTTGGGTTATGTGGATTTGTATTTCTCAAATCCTACATGGTATCAGAGCCAGATCTGCTGCAGCTTGTTCAGTTTTTGAAAGATTTAGAGATCTAGGTTTTGGTTGCATCAGATTTGTGTTTATCTTTGTTTTATTTGGAATAGGGGTACTTTTTTTGGGAGCACTTTGAGCCCAAACGAACCTCACCGTTGAGCTCGCAGCATCCAAAAACCCCTATTTTCATATAAAATTCATCCAGTTTGGCCATAGTTGATCGAAAAGGCAAATTTTTTTGCCCTAGAGCCGTACGGCCCCTGGGCACGCAGTTCGAGGCAAAAAATAAAAAATAATAAAAAAAAAAACCAAAAGTTTTTTTTGGTTTTTTGGCACTGCCAGTTTAAAACCCAGCGTGCTGCCACCGCTCGGCCAAGCAGCCACCAGTAGAGGCGGTGGCCACCACCTCCAGTAACCGGGCCGCCACCTTCGCTAGTGGGCCGCCCAATCGCCGCCGGCTCTCCGCCCGGCGACTGCTCGCCGAGCTCCGCTGACGGGCCACCATCGCATAGCCAAAGTGCCACCCACAAGTCGCCCACCACCAGCGTGCCACCCGCGCCTAGCCCCTGGTCGCCCAGCAGACTAGTGGTCTATTTTTTTTAGCCCCTAAGGGCCAGAAGGGCCAAATTGAACTTTTTGGAGTTGCTCTACGAAATCGAGTGTAAAATGGACGTTTTAGCTCTATTTTTTGTAAACAAATAGTTATTGGAAAGCTGCTTCCAGTGCCATTCTGATGAATTAGGTATGATTTCCTAGTTTTTCCATTTTGATGCTGTTTTCCTCAGTCAAATTCAGAACTTGTTTTTTGCACTCCCCGAGCCATATCTTTTGCATACAGACTTCATTTTTCACAAACGAATAGGTGTCAGAAAGGTGGTTCTGTGTTCTTTCCAGATCTACAGTCTATTTCATCAATAAATTCTTCAGGTACATAGAGATTTGTCTCAACCAATTACTGCTTTCTATCATTTTCTGGCTTTCAGTTTGTATTGGGGATTGGATTTTTGCATTGTGGGGGGGTGTTTTTTCTCTTGCTTTCTGTCATTTCCATTAGAAAAATAGAATCTACAAACACCAAAACAAAACAAACAAACCCCTTCTGCATCTTCTATCTAGTTCTAAAAGACCACTAAATAATAATTAAAAAATTTAGAGCAGTTGAGGCACAGTTCACAGGATGGCCGACAGATCTATTGAACCTCTCACACCACATAATTATCACACTTGGAAGGGTCGCATGATGACTCTTCTCCAGTCTTAAGGGTTATGGTTCAGTTTGGATGAGGTTCAGCCTCAATTGACTCGCGCCTTTAAGGTTATGCAACACAGGAACAATATGGATCAGGCTATGGGATTGATGGATTTACACATTTCTGACAGTCTCCTATTTCATCTTGATGGTTGTCTCACTCCTCGAGCCATTTGGACCAAGTTTGATGGACTTTTTGGTACTATCAATCAGTTTAGAGCTTTGCAGCTTGAGGCCGAGTTAACTTCTTTGGTACTTGATTCGTTTCCCTCCATTGAGGACTTTTTGATGAAGTTCAAACAACAAAGATCTATCTTGTAGGGTTGTGGAAAAGTTAAGACTGATACATAGTGCATCTTCCTAATTCTCTCCAAGCTTCGGGGTCCATTTTAGATCTTCTCTTCGACCTTCTATTCCACCATGGATGCCTTGGGTGCTCGACATGTCATGCCTTCTTTTGAGGTCTTTTGTGATCGTTTGACTCGTGAGCAAGCTAAGCTCAAGCAGTTGGATTCACTTTCAGGTTCACAGAACCAAGCATTGGTAGCCCAGTCCTCCAAAGGAAAATAGAAGCAAAAACTAAAGCCTAAGAAAGATTCAGGGGCTAGTGAGAATCCCTCCAAGCCACCACCTAAGTCTGATTCAAAACCACAATTGAATTCTAAACAGGGCAAATCTTCAAAGTCTGGTGAGTCTTCCTCCAAGACTAAGAAGAAATTCGGAGACCCTTGCAGTTTTTGCGGCAAGGAAGGACATCTAGTTTCGGTGTTGGAAATGTTTAGAGGCTTTGGAGGAAGCCATGCAGCAGCATAATATCGGTGCACCTCAGCCTCCTTCACAGCCCATAGGGAAAGATCATGCTCTTTCTGCATGAGCATTGTCCTTAGAATCCACTTGGATTCTAGATTCTGGTGCCTCTCACCATATGACACACACAGAGGATTTGGTCACCACTCTTGCCCCTATAGGCACTAGACATATTGCAGTTGGTGACTTAGCACAACTTTTAGTTCAGGGTTCCGGTACTGTTTCATTGGATGGTGGTTGTTTACAGGATGTGCTTCTGGTTCCTGACATTTTGACAAACCTTCTATCTGTTTATCAGATTTGCCACTTTGGCTCTGGTAAGACAGTTGAGTTCTCACCACATGATGTGGTTATTCGAGACCTTCATGATCCTGACTTGGTTGTGGCTACTGGGAGTGTGGATTCTGCATCATGCTTATATATATTTGATGGATTTGAGAGTTCAGACACTGTTGGTTCCTCTCTTATAGTGCATGCAGATTCAGTGAGCAAGCTTTGGCATGAGCGTTTTGGCCATGTCAATTACATATATCTACAACAGATGAGTACTTAGGCACTTGTGATTGGGCTCCCACAGATTTCTTGTACTGATGGTGTATGTCGAGGTTGTGTTCTTGGAAAACATCATCCAGATCCTTTTCCTAAGGGTCAAGCCACTCGTGCTAGGGCACCCCTAGAGTTGGTACACAGTGATCTTATGTCCTTCCCGACTCCTTCCTTTTCAGGGGCCCGCTATGTGCTCACTTTTATTGATGACTTCTCCAGACGTACATGGGTGTACTTTCTTAAGTACAAGTCTGATGTCTTTGACTCATTCAGGATTTTTAAGACATTTGTGGAGAAGAAATCTGGACTTTCTATCAAGAGGATATGCACAGATAATGGGGGGGAATATGTTAATAAGGCTTTTACATATTTTTGCATTGAGCATGGTTTACAGCATCAGTTTATAGTCCCTTACACCCCTCAATAGAATGGTGTTGCTGAGAGAAAGAACATAACCTTATGGGAGATGGCAAATTGTATGATACAGTCTCGAGCTATGAGTTCTTCATTTTGGGCTAAGGTAGTCAATTGTGCCAATTATATTTAGAATCGGATGCCTCATAAGGCATTGCGACATATGACTTTTGAGGAGGCTTGGACCCATGTCAAGCCTGATGTTTCTACATTTTGAGTTTTTAGTAGTGAGGCTTGGGCATTTATTCCTGATGCTCAGTGGAAAGCCATGGAGAGGAAGAGTCGACCACTCATATTTGTTGGCTACTGTGAGGATGTTAAGGCGTACAGGTTGTTTGATCCTGATTTTAGAGAGGTCTTGTTTCGGCGGGATGTCCAGTTTGATGAGCGCTATCCTCATATGGATTCTCCATCACCAGATTCTCCCTCATTGCCTACTCCTCCCTCTTCATCTCTTGAGGATTACTTATCTCTTGAGGATGATGTAGATGATGATCCACCATCTCCACCACCACCAGTTGCTCTGTCTTTGCCTAGGTGGGCCCATGTTACTATTGATGCAGTTGGTTCTTTGGCAGGTGATCCTTTAGATACTCATCGTACTCGTGCTCAGAGATCTGGTTCTAGTCTTTTGAGTCATGCCATTTTGGATGATCCTCAAAAGTTTTCAAAGGTGACAGGTCACCTTGAGTGGGATAGGGCCATGGATGAGGAGTATTCTTCTTTGATGAAGAATCATACTTGGGATCTTTGTCCTCTTCCTAAGGGAAGAAAGTTGGTTCGGTGCAAGTGGGTGTACCATACCAAGTATGCTGTCGATGGTTCTATTGATAAGTATAAGGCACGTCTTGTTGCGAAGGGGTTTTCTCAGGTAGAGGGTATTGACTACTCCAAGACCTTTTCTCCTGTCGCCAAGATGAATTCTATACACCTGGTACTTTCACTTGCAGCCTCACAGGGATGGACAGTATTTCAGATGGATGTGAAGAGTTCCTTCTTGCATGGAGACCTACATGAGGAGATCTATATGGAGCAGCCTCAGGGATTTGTGCAAGACACTTCTTTGGTTTGCAGGACATTTCTCGCAACCTAGTGGAGCATTAGTGGACAAAGCACATTGAAATCCACATGCACTTCGTCAGGCAGTTGATTCAGGATGGTTCTCTCATCTTGGAGTACATTCCTACAAAGGAGCAGGTTGCAGACATCTTCACTAAACCTTTGGCATCTCCGCGCTATCTTCAGTTGCGCTCTATGCTTGGGGTGAAGGAAGTTGTCCTTGGGGGGTCTCAGTGAGGCCTTCCTTCCTTCATATTTTTTTTCAACATGTTTCTTTATCTCTTTTTGGAGAGGATTTTTTTCCCACTGGATTTTCTCCTTTACTCTGCTTTATAGAGATTTTGTTGTATTTGGGTACCTGATCAGGCCATGTTGCCGGGACCCTTTGTTGCATTGTAGTTCCTTTGCTTTCTTCTACATTGTTTGTAGCTGCATTATAGCTCATCTTAAGGGGGGGTGTTAGAGTAAAGTAATTAATTAACTTTACTCTCCTCTTAAGATTTCACTTTATGCACACATATTTGTCATTTAATAATTAATATTTAATTATTAAATACACTCACCTTAGGGTTAGGTTTTCTTTTCGGTGTTGATCTCCTTTATAAGGATTGATCTCTTGTATTGTATTCTCTTCTTGATTCATTTTTTTTCTCTGATAATACATCTTGCACTTTGTTAGAGCCAAAACCCTTGTTTTGTTCTCTCTCTTTCTCTGTGACAGGTTTCTTGCATGTAGGTGTTCTTTGGGTTCTGTGGATTTGTATTTCTCAAATCCTACAAATATCATTAAGTTTTATTAGTTAATCAAAACATAATATTATTATGCATAGGATTTAATGACTAAATTGATGACATTACTAACATGCAATCAGTTGCAAAATAATAATATTGACATTAAATTAGATGAATTCATCATTATATAACTGCACTACATAACTTAGCTAGCAACTAACAAAGAATGCTACATCAACTATACTTAAAACAATATAAAAGTAATATTAATATCATTAAGTTTTATTAGTCAATCAAAATATAATATTATTATGGATAAGGTTGAATGTCTAAATAATTGATGAGATTACTAATGTGTATTTAGACGGGAAATAATAAATCTGTCATACTACTAATTAAATTCATAATTATCTAAGGACACCCCATAATTTGACAACTGCATCATTATATAAGCCCACCCCATAATCTAGCCATTGTATCAATCTAAAAATAATATCAATATCATTAAGTTTCATTAGCTAATTAAAATAGAATATTATTATGGATAAGGTTGAATGTCTAAATAATTAATGACATTAGTAATGTGCATTTAGATGGGAAGTAATAATTATGGCATAGTATTAGTTGTATTCATGATTACATGAGACCCCATGATTTCACAATTGCATCAATTGTTAACAATACAAACTAAGGATCTTTTCACAACCACCAACAAAGTACCATAGACAAATTTTGGTTAAAAAAAAGTTAATAATTTGTGTGATGTAGAGTATAAGTACGAGAAGACTAATCAACAATGCTCAATTGAATCTAACATAAAGTGTATAAGGTCAACTATTTTAGTCCATTGTAACCATAAGCTTAAACATATAAATTATTTTCTGACCCCCATGCCAGTAAGATGGTAATCTGTACATACAAAATACAAAGTAAAAGTCAACACAATGAGGATTGCTCTCCACCCTACCATATTGGGTCATGGAGCCTCATGAAGCCTCACCAAACCCCCGAGCAAGAATATAGATTTTCAACCACTGTAATTAGTGGTGAAATGAATATTGCGTATTACAATCAATATAGAGTACATTAGGATATGATTGTCTATTTGAACATTATTACTGAATTTCATAGTCACTAATATTATTCGGGAAGGTTGTTTGTAACACATTAGTGTATGGAACACCGTATTATTGCTGGAGCATGGTCTACAAGGAAAAGGAAAATGTGTTAGTGTGATAAAGACACAACATCGATACACAATAAATAAATCAAAAAATGTAAAGCCTTATACAATTAATGACAAAGATGATGCAATACAGTTGCAATAGAACACAGTAAGTAAATAAAATCTAGCCATACCTTGTGTAGGGAATAAATTGAAGTCTGGACATAGCAAAGGAGGTCTTCTCTCCATCCTACCATATTGGCTGATGGAACGTCATCAACTGTTCTTGCTTGGGAAAGGGAGTTCAAGAACTAGGATGTAGATTCATAACCGCAATTACAATAACTTGATCTTCACAGTTGGTTGAACTTGGCTCGCAAAGGCCATCCATCTATTTACCATATAAACTCGAATATTAACACCCAAGTTCTTGAACTATCTCTCCCAAGCAAGAACGAAAATGAGCTAATCAACAAGGAAATTTAAAAATTCAAGCACAAAATACAAAGTATAAAGCGAGAGCAAGAGGGAATTGATAGCAACCCAACACACTAACTAAAATTGAAAGAACATAGCCTTTTTGGCAGGAATTTGTCAATAATTAGATGGTATAGCTTATCCAAGAGAATAATAATCAACAATGCCCAATAGAATCTAACATGAAGTGTATAAGATCAACCACTTCACTATTTTGTACACATAGCCTAAACAATATGATATTTTAATGAATCCTATGTTAGAAAGATAGCAAATTGTACATAAGAAATATAAAATAAAACTCAACACAATAAGGCTTGCTCTCCACCCTACCATATTGGGTCATGAAGCCTCGTGGACTCTCACCAAACCCCTGAGCAAAAACATACATTTCCCACCACTCTCGTAAGTGGTGAAATGAATATTGCTTATTATAATCAATATATATAGTAAATTAGGATCTGATTGTGTAATTGGCATTTGTTACTGATTTCCCAACCACTATCATTATTCTGAAAGGTTGTTTGGAAGAAATTAGTCCATTAAATACCGCATTATGGCTGGAATATGGTCTACAAAAATAACATAAAATTGTGAGGTTTAGTATGCTGATTATGCAAAAATAAAATGAAGTACATAAAATTAACAATCTTATTCGATTATAGCCATTGTAATAGAAAGCTAAAAATTGATAGCCACATCCCAATGAAAAATTTTTACTACAAAGGCTAGACCTTCTCGTTGCAATGCATTAAGGTCTGTAGAGAGAAAAGGTGCCATGCTCTCCACCCTACCATTTTTCATCTTGCAGCGTTCTTGACTATCAGTAGATCATTGCAATTACTTACCATAAAGAATAACAATTTTTAATGCCTGCTCTCTAATGTTGGGTCACTAGTACTCTACTAAATGGTGATATCAATATTCCCATTGTATTAGCCAGTCTTATAATCTCTTCATCTTCATATTTTTTTGAAAGCTAATTCATCTGTTTAGCAACTATACTGGAATATCAACATCATACTTGTTGAATTGTCTCTCCTAAAGGAGAAGCATGCTCTCTGGAGCAACTGTGAATATGAAGAGATTATAGAACTAACTAAGACCAAGCAGATGATGAGGGCAGAAGAATAACAACTATACACCTCTTGTTGCTTGCCTCAATTACATGTCTACTCGCTTGCTATCTCTTTCCTCTATTCTTTCTCTAGTGCCTACAAAAAATGTACAAAAATTTATCAAAACCCATAGCTTTTGCAACTATAAACGCATGCAAAGAAAAAAAGATAACATCCAATCAAATTCATAGAAATTTCATAGCCAATGAATGCACTTCTAGCCCCAAAGAAGGTTGTGATGCTCACTGACAACTACCTTCAACAACAACAAAACATAGACAATGAAACCAAACAATACACTATCGATAACTGGGTAGGGATTTGTTTTGTATGTCAGGGAATTTAAAACAAATGTTACTTGCACCATTACCACTACGTGGAAACCATACAATAATTAATGCTCATGTTGTTGCACCAGCCTCTACATCGACCTTCAACAAGAACATAAACCAAAAGAATAAGATCGAGAAATACATTATTGATAATTGCAGAGACAACCATTTTCTTCTCCAAGCACTTTAAAATAGATGTTACTTGCACAATCACCAGTACACGGAAACCATACAAGAATCAATGGTGATGACATTTCACTAGCCTTCTGTACAGCCACTCTATATTTTTTTCCTCCTCTATGGAAGGATATAGCTTAAGCAAGAAATTAGTTATCAACAATGGTCAATGCAAGCTGAGATAAAGTATATAAGGTAAACTATTTTAGTAGATTGTAACCAGAATCTTAAACATGTATTTGAATTTTTTTGTAAATGCTATCTTAGAAGGATATCAATCTATACATGAAAACTATAAAATAAAAATCAAGACAATAAGGCCTGCTCTCCACCCTACCATATTGGGTCATGGAACCTCACCGGCTCTCACCAAACCCCTGAGCAAGAATATACATTACCCACCACTCTGATAAATAGTGAAATCAATATTGCTTATGACAATCAATATAGTGTACATGAGGATATGATTATCTATTTGACCATTGTCACTCATTTTCTAGTCACTATCATTATTTTGTAATGTTGTTTCTAACAGATTAGTTCATAAAATACCACATTATAGTTGGAATATGCTCTGCATGAATTACAAAAAACTATGAAGTTCACTATGGTGATTATGGAAAAATAGAATGGAGCACACAACATTGACCATTTTATTGCATCACAGCCATGGTGGTGGGAAGATAAAACTTATAGCTATAGTCCTATTGAATGGAGTAACTATAATTTAGCCATACCTAGTGTGTGTGGGAGAATACACTATGCCCAAAATAAAACAAGGCCTGATTTCCACCCTACCATATTGGCTCATGGAGCAACGTGTGCTCTCACCAAACCCCCGAGCAAGAGAATAAACTATTCACCACTATGATCAATGGTGAGACCAATTTTTTTCCCACCAATGAGTGAATAAAAGATCTAATCACATGGAAAGGCCTGCAAAGGATAATTGTTTTGATTAGTAGAGAACAAAGAAATCACAAAATATAAATATTTATAGAAATAATTACAAATGAGAGGCAATGCACTTGCAATGGAACAAAGTAAGTAAATAAAATGTAGAATTTCCTTGTGTATGGAATGGGTTGGAGTCTTCACATAGAAAAGGAATCCTACTCTCTAGTCTAGCGTATGAGGTTATCGAGCATGACTGGCTATGACCAAACCCTCGAGCACTAACATTAATTGTGCACCACTTTGGTGAACATTAAAGGCACTACTATTGCATCCGAGGGAATCTGTTTAGTGGAATTGAATGTTATACATTTTCTATAATTTCACATGGAGTTGTGAAATGAGAAATGGGGAAAAAGATATGTAGCTTTACATTATATAGATATGGAATAAAGGTGGACATACAACATAAAAGCAAAAAGGGAAGAATATATCCCAATTCAGAGAGCAATAATCAATTCTCACTTGGAGAAAATAATGAAATCTGTAGAACTTGAGCTTTTTGATTTGCATGTGCATAGGAAACAAGCATCACTTTGAACATGCAATAATACTTTCCAGTTAAAACTCACCAAAATAATTGGGAAGATTGGCGTAGTTTCAAGAATGCATTGTAGAGCACTGAGTTCTGGATTTAGCTGCCTAACATACACAACAAACATTATAGACAAGAAGCATATTGCATGCATATCCAACATGTGACTATCATTAGGGATCACAAAGTAGTAGGAAGAACACTTGGTAAGCATTAGATGATTATCTAGACATGATAGTCATATAGAAAAATACATCATCGACACATATATTTGCACAAAAATATGTCAAGATATTCTATCCACTAAGAACATTGTAAAAAAATTAAAAAGAACATTCTCTTTAGAACAACTAATAGGTAGTTGTAAATATTGAATTGTGTATGCATATATGCATAGATATCTAATACGTGAACCAATATCTAGACACATGTGTACACCAGGAAGTTGTATAACATAGGGATATCTCAATTGTATGTATGTATATTTATGTATATGCACATGTAACTGGAGACATATATACAATTATGTGTACAAGTAGATATATGAGTAGGTGTAGATAGCAATATGTCCCCTAAGAAAAATAACTCTATATAAACAAATAGTATAAAATTAAATAAAAAATATACACTTAAAATGTAAGGAAATTATATCAAACATAATCAATAGAAAAAAAATAACTGTATCTTTTTTACCAAGACATTGCAACTTATACTTCATTGTCTTAATAAATAACAAGTGAAACAGAGAACAAAGCAATAGTGATAGAGAGTAAAGGTCTTTTTTCTATGACAAGGAGTGTGAGGGAATTAAACAAACTAAATGTCCAAACAAGATGAACTTAAACAAGTATACAAAGTCCCAATTAGCTATGCTTCTTTGGGTCTTCAACAGGAAACACAACAACTAAATTCGGAGCCTACTACACGGTGGCAGAAATAATAGACAAATCTGATAGTAACAACTTGCACTCAGCTTCAAAGTTAAGCTTAGCAACCTTTACTATTATTTTTTTCAGTCTTCTTTTCGAATTATAAGTTTGGGTTTTGATTAGAACTGTGAAAACAAATGTCGTGTAGGTGACAACATTGATAACAGGCTTGACACTCATTTCAGCGGTTAACTCATATTGCAACATGTAAAGCTCTTTTATTGACATTTGTAATAGGCTTGTTGTAGCCTAATCAAAAGAAGAAGCCCAAAGCTCGCCTGTGTGGTCTTCAATCTTTAGTTGCAATAAATATAAGAAGTCACAGTCACCTATCATTCTTTGGAATTTTGGGAAAAACCATTTATTTTCATCAGGTTGTTCACACTTTTTTTTGCACTGCTTACCATTCACCTCCAATGGGCATGTAGCATAACAAAATGCATCAGTTTTTATAAATTTTATTGTTTCCTTGAGAGTAGCTTGCAAAGTATCTGGCAAGCCAAGGCAGTGGTTGAACATGTATGCAATAGTGACCCTCCCATTTTCCAAAGTGACCTTTCGAGGGACTGGACGAGGGGGCTCGATAGTAGGTGGAGCAATATAGCCTCTCTCAATCAATGGTCGTGCCTTCGGAATGTCAAGGTTTATATACATAAGAGTTCTTGCGGTTGTGTTAAGAATAGCTCCATTAAATTACCCAACATGTGCATTTTTCACAGTAAGGATGAGAGTTGAATCAGGGGTGTACAACCTCTCTAACTCATGACCCTTTGCTTCCCAAGTTGAGCCCCACAAATTAACATCAATTGAAAAAGATGACAAATCATTACGTTTAATAGTCCTCCAAATTGTTTGGGACTGATCTTTTCTTTGTATGGTTGAAACCATCCCCACATGCACCATAGTGCCAATAACATCAATTAAACTGTTATTAGTGCAATCTGTAATTTGATTTAATGGTGTGAAACAAAATAATTTCTTTGGAACAAAGCCTCATCATCACAACACTTTAACATTGAAGTTTGATCTAGAATGATTTCCATCTGGCTATTTAGCTTATTAAATTTTCTGCCTACTTGTCTCACCAATCCCTTTGACACATAGTAAGTATGTCCCACCTTAACCTTATCATAATCCATGTATCCAATCTCATTAAAGTATGTAATCCATATTTATGTGCCCTCATCATCAATGATATCAAAGTTGAATACCTGCTCCTCATGGCCTTGCTTGCTATAATGGTGCATATGCCTCTTTGTTGTTACACGACCTTTTATCGCCCATATAGTTTGGTAAACATTCAACCCTTTAACAGGGCTGATTTTTGCAGGGGAATCTTGCTGCCTCGGTGATGCATTAATTCCAATCATGGAGGCTTGTTTTGATGGGGAGGGTGACTCACAACCAAATTTCTATTTTTCTTGATCTCTAAACAAATATTTAGGTTTTCCAATTAGCTGGCAATTTGTCATCTTCACATCTAGGGATAGTATAACAATTTCCCTGGAATGAAATGAAGATTAAATACTTTAAAATGCAGCCCCCACAAACAAGGAAGCATAAAACTATAAGAACAAGCAAGGCACAACTATATTGAACCTTGATTCTCATAGCTTTCTAGACTAATAGTTTGTCAAGCACACAACCAAACCTATTTTCAATTCTCCTATAAACAAAAGGTCATTGTACTTTGCAGGCATAGTTCCCATCTGCATGTGGGTTCCATTAGATGGCATGACTTTGTATCGATCAACTAGGATTTGAACACCTCCTATTTTTTGGTAAGACATTAGTTGGAGCACTGGAGATGGGACAACATCCCCAACATCTATAGAGCGTAGTGCATCTGTTGTTAAGGTTGGATTCACATTTGTAGCCTACAAGGCAATTTAACTTAGCATAGTGGCAGCAATGACATCTCTATTACTATGACTCAACTCTAAAAAGAAACAACAATATTGACGCATTTGCAAACCAAGACATTTTTCCCTCTAAGATCTAAGTTACTCCAAAAAGGCCAATGAACTAAATGGGGAACAAGACATACAGTTCAAATATAAATAAGTTAGAACATATATAATAGTAATTATTAATGTAAATGAAGTATTTCTTTGAATTGTTTGGAGTACTTGAGAAACTGACAAGGAAATTGGCAGCAACAATAATCTAAACAACAAACACACTTATAGGGGTGCTACTTGAGGATATTTCCCTAGCTTCAGAAGAGCTAGATACCATTGACATTTCTCTATTTTCTCTTTTTAGGAACAAAGAGCTACAACACCGGCGGGTGGCTAGGAGGTCTATGGATTAAAAACACATCAACGGGTGATCCCATAATAGTGGTTTACAATTTTTGGCCAAACTAGACACTGAAATTATTATTTTTAACTAAATCTTCACATTCGCACACCTATAGCGGCTAAACTGTGAGGAATTTGAAGATGGTGTAAACTAGAGTCTCATCAAATTTTGTCTGTAGATTCTAAAAATATTTTTTTCAAAATTTTTGAAATCAAATTTCACTTCTTTTTCCATCTCCCACAAAATTGATTTTTTTCAAAAACAACATTTTTAAAAAGTGACACACACCATATAACGCAAATTTTTTTCCATGAAGGATAAAATTCTAATTCTTTCAAATTTAGATTTGTAACTCTGATATCTAGTGCTTCCACTTGGTTAGATAGTTTTTTATTGAATATTTTTTCCTTAATCAAGTTTCAAAGTCAAACGAATTACAATTTAGACACAACACGACGTTAAGCGTAACTTTTTTTGTATGTATGTTAAATTTTATTTTATTTTTTTTTGGATCAAGGACTTCAATATCTGGTGCACTCATATTTTTCAATTTTTTTTTTTGATAATCTTCTATTTTTCCACGTGTGAAGAACAAAGAAATTCATTTTGATGAAAAACCTATGTTTAATAAAACTTCAAAAACAAATACATAACAAAACCAAAGTATATTAAAATTATATTCATTGGATAGCTTGTTCTAAGGAATACCATAATCATTTGAAATAAATTTTAAATGAATTCATTTGATCCCCCCAAAAAGCTAAATCAAAAAGTGATTTTTTATCAAAGCATTTTGATAGGTGTAAAATGTGATTTATAGGTATGGTTTAAAACTAGCAAGGTTCTATCCAAGGGTTTTGATCTAAGGTGATTTGATCAAACCCTCTTCAATTGGAATCCTTAAAATGGAACTTTTTAAGGCTTAAATCATTATATTTTCTAAAAATATGTGATTTCAGCTAAAATTCGTTCCTCTCATGAATTGTAAACCACTATTATGACAATACCCCAACTCTTAATTTTTTTACACAACCATTAACAATATGGCATAAAAAAATTAATAATAACAAGGTCTTCAATGATTCAAATAATACTTAACATACAATTTGTTATTCCAAGTTCATTGTTTCAATATTAAAATTCCTACTTGTTTCCCCTAGAAACACCAACAGTACGAAGGAAAGAAAATAATTAGCAAAACAGGCTTCAATGTTCTATATAACAGTGATATGAGGTATAAAATTTGAAATATGTCATGTTAAGGTTCACAGAAATAACTATTTTCAGTAAAACAATAAACATTGGTAAGAATAGAGATGCACATTGCTTACATCTACTTTGGTTTACATGCAAATCTACATAGAACAAAATACAATATTGTCTTATTTATGGATTTTATTGTATGTAAATGATTGCAATATAGTTAAATACTTTGTGTTCTTCTCCACAACACAAGGATATGTGCAAGATCATGATGGGCCAAAAAGTGGCGATATGATGGGTATGTGTAGGGTATGTGGCTGACAACTTTTTTTTTACCCAAAATTGATGAAATGAAAAGTGTTTTTAAAGGAGATTCTCAACTTTCCACCAATATAAATTATTCTTTACTTTGAATTTAATAAATTATTATTATTCATTTTCTATTTGAATAATGACTAAAGTCCTGATTGATAGGCTGATTGAAAAACATCTATAGCTTTCAAATGGTATCACATTTTTAAAATCCAAAACATGTCTCACATTCTATGCTTCAAATACTATAGGATTAAAAAAAAAAGAATTTCATGAATTTTTGACCAAGTTAAGGTGGTCAGACATACGAGCTTTTATATTTTTTAAAAGTTGTAATAAAAAATTCATAATTAATTATTTACTTGGAAAATAATAATAAAAAAATATGTATCACATCCGGACATGAGTCCTCTACTTAAAGCTAAAATCTTATAAAAAAATATTATAATTTTATTATAGTTAGGGTGGTTAGACAGACACCTACTTCTTATTTTTTCCCTGGAATTTAAGTACTACTGCATTGAAATTTCAAATTTTCACCAAATAGATTCTTTTTTTCTTTAAATAAACCTAGTAGTTTAGAAAATACATTCAATTTGCTATAGATTCTATTTAAATATTTTTGAAATAATATAGATAACTTATTCAAATTTTTACGTCAAGTTGCCTAACTCTGATTTTTTCAATTTTTTTGCCACTTAAGGGCCTATTTTTTCCATGAAGATCCTACACATACCCACAATCTAAACCTGAAGAATTAGCATTTGGCCATGGGAAACATTGGATGGATTTTTTCCCAACCTACGTGTGCCCAAGCCTTCGACATTGTATAGTAGGTGTTGTTCTATTTTATTTTTAAGTTTAAAAGAGTTTGGTGTAGCGATAGAGAAGGCCAGCAAAATGGCATCAACATTAATCATTGCATGGTTTCCGTGTAGCAATGATGGTGCAAGTAACATATGAATTTAAAGCCCCTGGGGAACAAGTCAAATGTCTGCAATTTTCAACAACATACTGTGCATATATATATATTTACATATATATACATATATATACATGTACATATATATATGTATATATACAGATACATATATATATACACAAAAACACACACACAGTCAGACACACACACACACATATATACATATCTATATATATACACATACATATCTATACATATACACATACCTATATATATATACAAAGACACATATAGATAGATACACACACACACACATATATATTTATATGTACACACACACACACACACACACACATATATATATTTATATGTACACACACACACACACACACATAAGAATTATCACAATGCACACCTTTTGCAACCATCAACGCATGCAAAGAACAAAAGATAACAACCAACCACCTTCACAAAATTTCTACAACTGGCGTCGATTGTGATAGTTCTATGTTCATATGTAAGAAGCCATCAACATGGGACAAAGGGAAGACAAACCAAGTGGGAAGAGGTGCAATTGAAGGAAATTGAGAGAGGTGCATATTAGTAAAACCGTTCATGTAGTATTTGTGAAACAACTTAATCAAGTAGTTTCAAGAGTAGATTTCTAGTTGTTGCTCTGTAGGTTGCTACAAATGGTTTGGTTTATAAGTTATGTCTAGCTGCCATTCAGTGTAAGCAATATTGTTTCTTTTCTGCATTTGATGTGTTCTGTACATTAAGTACAGTATAAAGGAAGCCCTATCTTACATCTCACAACTTATATACAATTGGATAAACAGGAGCTACAATCAGAAGTATTTCAACCACACACAAACCATACAATAAGCAATCTTAAAACCAACTAGCATTCAAGAGACCATACATCCACACAACATTTTCCCTCACTTAATTGGTTGAGAAGACTACAAATTGAAAACTTTTGTTTCCTATAATTATTCCTTGCTTCAAGATGGACAACATATTATAGCCAAGAAAATATTTGAATTCCTAGCTTTCTCAAGCAGGAAAATGAGGGAAAATTCAGTCTAGATGTCTGTGCTCTTTCCACAAGTGTTAAAATAGTGTGGGCTTATGGGAATTTTTCCCTAGATTTTTTTTAAAGGGAAGGCCAATTGAACCTTAGCATTGGTATGAGGGAAGTTGGAAAATGAAAAAGGCTTGCAAGGATTCCAACCAAACTATACAGAAGAGAACCACTGAGTAAGAATACAAAAGACAACATTCAAGATAGGCTATATACCAATGACTATTTAATTGGATTGCAACCATAAGGAGCAAACAAAAAGGAAAAATTAAACATAATAGGTTTCAAAGTTTAAAAGCCATGCTAGAAAAATAAATCTTGTTGCACCTCTTCCCACTCACTTCAAATAAACATCTACTCGCCAACTTTCCTGCACAAGAATATGCAAAATACTATCACAGGCAACACACTTCTTTTGCATTTCCAACCACCCTTCCTTGCAAAAAATACAAAATAACATCTTCCCATCTTCACAGAAGCTGCAAAAAACTTAATCTAGCTTGCACCCTCATAGAAGCCAACCCTCAATGCTCTCAGCTCTCATATCAGGTACAACAACAAAATGACACCAAACAATGCCTCATTGAAAATTTACCAACATAAAGCATACAAAAATTAATGTTGACGTGAACCAACATTTAATTTCCACAACATTCTCTATCCACACGGCCCGAAAAATGCTACCCAATTCCCAATGCAGCCAACAATCGCCTCCGCCACCTTTTCTACAATTATCGAAAGAATTTTTTTGGGAGGCTGACGGATATTCTAGCCAAGCTTATAACCCACCCGCCACCTTGTTCTTGGTTGCCGGAAACCTTAAAACTGACAAGGCTGACAAAATTTTTAGGCAAAGTTGTCACAAATAGCCTATCAGCTAATATATATATATTCACATACATATACATATACATATACATATATATATACATATACATATACATATACATATACATATACATATACATATACATATA
>VDFB02130078.1:0-13188 GCA_007258455.2 Sequoia sempervirens | reverse complement strand
CCCTTTTCGTTTCATCAATTTTGGGTAAAGAAATAGTCGTCAGCCACATACCCATCTTATTGCAACTTTTTGGCCCATCATGATCCTGCACATACCCAATAGAGTGATCATGATAGAGGTAGAGAAAGATATGGACAAAAAGAGATAGAGTGAAGAGTCAGAGGGAAATAAAAAGAGAAATAGAGATAGAGATATAGAGTAGGAGAGAAGGAGTGAATGAGAGAGAAAGGGGAGAGAGGGAGGGATAGCTCAATAGATAGAGGGGGGAAGAGGGAGTGACATAGATAGTGGGAGATATAGAGAGATAGAGAGCGACAGGGAGAGATATATCAATCACCCTCTCTATATCTCTATCTATTCATCCTTATCTCTTTATCTCTCTACCTCTCTCTATCTCCTTGTCTCCCTTTCTATTTGTATCTTTGTCATTATCTCCCTCTCTCTCTATATTTTCTTCCCTATATTTATCTTTGTCTCCTTAAGTGTGTAATGGGTACATTGAAAATGTTTTCAAGGAGAATTATCATATCTTTAATCAAATGGCATGCTACCTTGAGAATAACTCCCCAAGGACACATGCCATCCTTGGATTGTTGACATGAAACAACCAATCAAAATTTAGTTTCTCTCTCTCATATTAATATTATGCTAATATATATTACTATTACATTAAATATATATTATATTAATTATATATTATATTAATTATATTTTGTATTATATAAAAATATACTTATTATTAATTATTAATTATAATAATTTTATACGTATTAATAATTTTGTTAAATAATATAATATATAATTATAATAAGTTGAATAATTATATTATTTATTATGTAAAATATAGCTAATATATAATTAACTATATTGTAGAATATTAAAACCTAGCTAAATGGCACCATAATGTTCAATTTAATTAATATACTCTAAAACCTAACAAAACCAAGTTGTAGCTTGTCAAATTGGAGAAGTGAATGGTCAATACCAATGCTGAGGAAGAGTTTGGAGTAGTGAAAACAAGGTCAATGCCAGTGTCGAGGAAGAGTTTGGAGTTAAAACAAGGTCAATACCAGCACCAATGAAGAGTTTGGAGGAGTGAAAACAAGGTCAATACCAGCGTTGAGGATGAGGTTGAGGGCACTCAAGGAAAATAAATGACCAAGGGACAATGAGTATTGTAAGTTTGGCACCCCCATTCTCTTTAACCTACATTTTTCATGCTTAGTTTCAAAAGATCTTCTTGTACATTGGAACCCCCATTCTCGTGAAATGGTATAAGATAAGACACAAAAAATAAAATAGCTTATTCTTTCACATTTTTATCGACTAGCTTGAGATCTTGGCAAAACTCCCATAATCTACCCACATATTGGTTGAGGTCTAGGATTTCATCACATAGCCTTCATCGCATGAGTCCTAAGCAAATTGCAGACTTTAACCCAAGCATAAGTAGGCTAAGGGTAAGTGCACCAAAATGGTCCCACTTTTGTAATAACTAACAATACGCATGCGCGCTATAACATGCACGATTATAACGCCGCGACACATTATAACGCTGCCTCGCATTATAGTTTTCTTTGCAAATTTTCTTGTATTTTCTTGACTACCAACCCAAAGGCTCGAGGGCATTCAGCACCGTAGACGGTTTTTCCAAATTCAACAAATTTTCAAGCATAACGTCTGCTCACCATCAAGATTGCATCCGGGTTCAATATCAAGAAAATCAACACATGGGTAATGTTAGGTTCTTTATTAGCTTTCCAAATGGTGTAATTTTTTCACTTTCTAACAATGTTAATCCTTTCTATCCATAATTTTTGTTTGTATGTCCGCTTCTCTCAAAAGGTTTGTATTTTTTCGCTTATAAATTAACCTGTCTCTAAATTTGAATAAATTATATTTTAGAAACTACTCCATTCTGCATAATTTTAAAAAAATAAAATTTTAAAAAAATCTATTAGTTTCAAAAAAATTTAGTGGGAGCACGGCCAAAATTCTTCTTTTTAGGAAGTGCCCACTTAGAAAATTAATAAAAAATCAAATATTCATTAAAAAATTATCATAAAATATCCAGTCCTTACTACATAATCATATTCAACTTTTAAGGTATAATTTTAAAATACTACAAAAAGTCAACTATGCTTGGGTCACACAAGAGTTGCTATGTTATGTTTTTATGATAGAAACAACAGCAATTTGTCTATGTCCCTCTTTTGAACCCCTTAATCTCAACCATTTTAAAAATAAATTAGTAGTTTAAAAAGTAGACTCGGAGCACTACAGTCCTTGTTTTTGTTCCATCTAAATTTTTTGAGTGTAGCTATCCTCAATTTCACGTCCAAGGTTAGTATTTCCTAATTTCAAAAAAAAAGTGGCCACTTAAGCCCCTTTTTTGAGAACCATCTTGGTGCACTTACCCCTAAGCTAGATCTAATGAATGAAAATAGAGGAATACAGTTCTTATTTAATACCTCCACCACAAACATATGCAAGGAAAGGTCTCCCCCCTTCTTGGTAGTGATAACCTCCTCCACACACAACCCTTAAAAATTATGAATAGAGGAATATAATCTTTGAAGAACTCAAAGTTGATTCTCTCCTACCTGATGCAATTAGTCATTTTATCCTTGCAAACATTTATAGTGATTACTAGAGGCACATAGACCAATTCTTCATAATAGAAGAATTTGATCATACTTTTCCAATGATGGCATTATGGGAAAACCTTAGGTTAAATGAATAATTCCTAGCTAAGTTCTTTAAATCATGTCCAAGCGTACAAGAGAAGATCGTTGCTATGTGTACTTTGATACCATGGAGAAAGGCTCTTTGGGATCTTTCATCAATCAAGGTATTGTTAAATTTTAATACCTAAAAGTGAGAATGAAGAATCTTTCCTAGGATGGTGGCCATCCCATTATAGCTCTTAGAGTTGTTAGAGATATTTTTGTTTCGAAGTAGAGATATTTTAAGTTATCAAATCCTACCATGAAACATAATCAAAATGTTGTTGTTTCAAATGACTATGAGCACTAACTTTCACTATTTGAAGATGTTGAAACCTTTTCATAGAGAACTAGAATATTGATGCAACCACTCATCCTACCTTAAAACATACCAAAAGTCTCCTAGCAATTAGACATAGGAAGATTTAAGATGACTTAAAAAAAAATTATTTCCAAAGCATAAACTTATGATGACTTAACCAGGCCTATTACACACTCCCTCCCTATTAACCACTTAGACATATGGAAATTAAATGTAAATTTGCTACTATTTTTAATCATGTAGGTGTCCAATAAACGACTTGGTGGTGTTTCCCTTCAAGTTTATTTACTTGAATGAAGAGAAAAATTCCTTTGATTACAATTAGAGAATATATTTGAGGCCTTGGTTGTGTAACTGGTGGACCATAGCCACATTTAACACTTGTTACAAAGTTTGGGAGTTAAAATCTTAAGTAGATTTGATTTGTGATGGACACATTTGGACAGTAGTAACAATAAATTTCAATCTATCAAGACTTCATTACCTTATAACTTGTGAAATTCTAGCAATGAAATGATAGATTAATCATAATGTCACCTTGGGCTCACATCACCATGAAAGAACTTCATCCAACATCCTTATGAGTGCAAGAACCATCAAATAGGTATTTTTTCAGATCTATCTTCCTCGAGCATGGGAAATTCAGGAAGAGAAGAGGAAAGCGAGACATGTAGTAGGTCTAAAAGAGGGAGATCAACTAGAGGTCAAAATATTAGAAGAAAATTTTGAAAATGCATGGAATTTTTTCTTACTAAAGGGGGGTCATGTTCTTATGATGATGAGAGCATAGGCGACATTGAGGTGCCCTTGAGGTACAAACATCTACGAAAACAATGGGTACCCAAGGAACTTCCTCCAATAAACATTGATTTTTGTGTCAATGAGAAGATATATCGCATAACACCATCGTCATTACATGGTTTAGGCCTATTTTGTATGGATGACATAAAGTTCTATTACAACAAAGTTACTGAATTAATGGAGTATGTCAGACCCTATTACAATTACAAATATTGGATGCAGTTGGTTCGATATACACAAAGTATGCGTAGGTATGCACTGCTAGAAAATTATATACAACTAAAAGATAAGGATCAAAATAAAGGAGTGGCTATGTACATTGATCAAAGGCAAAAAGCATCAGGGAATATTGTAGGGTTTATAAATAGTACACAACCTGGGTCAACAAATAAGCAACCCAATTACATATTTGAGGCGTGCGAGGGAAACCGTGTATTCGTATGTGCGATAAAATCAATAACTACAGGGGAAGAGTTGCTAAACGATTACAATTTGAATCACTTAGTTATAAACACAGTTACTATGGGGGTGGCATGTACTATGTACCATTTTACCCAACCTCCAATTAATGACTCCAATATACCATTTTATTATTATGTTTTTTTTGTAAGTCTATTGGTTTCATTTCGGTAATAATTTTTATATTTAATTTTTGTCACAGCAGGACATTGATCATATAGGGAAGTCTCTGGCCTAAAGCATAGATCGTGATGTATCTTCAAGCACTTCTACCCGACAAGTTTACATCATTGTAATTGTCCAAATTAGATACGAGAAATTTTATTATTATTATGTTTTTTTTATAAGTTTATTGGGTTAATTTGGATAATGTTTTTAATATTCTTGTTGCAGTCAACTGATAAAGGAAAGGAACCAGCAGTAGACGAGAGCATCCATAGGTAGGTGCAATCAATATTATGTGATGATGACATTGCTTATTCAACAAACCCTCTCGATATGATAAGGAAGACCCAAAAAAATGCAATGAAGAAATCCTTAAGTTGTTAGTCATAGTGCCTCAAACATATGAGATAAGAGAGAGGGTTAAAATATTGACAGAGAGAGCATAAAAATTGCAAGTAAGTTGTCATGAGGTCTTTAATTATAACATAAGTTCATTCATGGTTTTGTATTTTTTACTCTTTTATGTCATGAACTAAAATATGTGTTCTTTTTATAGAATTTTTTTCATCCTCATGATGCTCCTAGCCATGATCAGGGTACTGTAAGTGCTACTCGAGGAGTAGGGGTTGGTACAAGTGTCCATCCCAATCTTCCTATGCATACATCACATCATCTAACCCCATCATTTGTGCCTATATTGTCATCTGAAATGTTGGCAACACATACCATGCAAGCATCCATTACTGCACCCTTTGGCAGTGAACACATGCCAGAACATGCATTAGGACATGTACCTGGGGATGTAGAGGCCACTAGTACTAGTGATGTTTTAGCAACATTTCATGTATCTTCCTATATTATTAGTATGGGAACATTTCCTATCACATTTGTGGTGGCCGAGGATTTCATTCCCATAAAGAGAGAGAAGGTCCCAAGTACTCTAAATTTTTTTAATTATTATTATATATAATCCAATTGAAATTTACTTACTGTTCACCTTTTTTAGACTATTGATCCCATGATCATTTTTCAAGAAATGATGTTTTTTATAAATATCTAAGTGATATTACATTGGAGTTCTTTGGGCCCACCATACACACATGGTGGAATTCCCAAAATCAAGATTTAAAAGATGAGCTCATTAACCGTTTAGTTGTATTGTTCGGTGATAAAACATTTAATCGAACCAAGGTCCTTAGGAAAGTTGGTACCTATCTAAATTATGTGAAGGACCAATATAGGTCACATTTAGAGAAGAACAAAAAGTACAAGCGTCCCCCCATGATTCTAGAGCAGGAGTGGAAGGACCTGGCGTCAAATGGAAAGGAGAAGGTTGAAAATAAAAAAGGAAAGACACCACTGGGCCAAGGAAGGTATGTTATACTATCAAAAATGTAATTATATACTAATTACTCTTTCTTTTTACATAGTCTAACATATTTCAAACATTTCATAGGCTTCCCAACACATCAAAAGCAACAAAGGCAAGATTAGAAAAACATGGGCAGCACAAACTTGGCTCTAGTGGTTATATGAAATTAGTCACACGAATTGTAAGTATGAATAAATGAAATATTGCATCCAAATAATAAATTGCAAAAAAATTTGGTTTTATCACACCATAGAAGAAAAATTCATGATCTTATACAAAAATACAGGGCTCTGAATTCAATAGAGTTCCCATAGAAGAGGACCTGAAGATTTCCTTCCAGTAAGGCTATGGAGTTGTGCCTAAACGCCTAAAAGTCTTGACTGGAAAAACACAATCTTCCACTGCATCTGACACATAGGTATATAAACTCAATAAATTTTATTTAAAATTGAATAATTGTGCAATCTATTCAATATTAATTTCCACCATAAAGTAATTGCATGCCTATATTCTTTAAACATACAAGCAATGATAATAGTGTACATGGAATTGGAATGTAGCCTTGTGTGGTTGGAACACAACCTACAAATGAAGGTCATGGTGTGCATCCCGGTACTGAATGTATTCATGTGCTATACAAAACACAATATGGATTAATACAATTAAATATCTTTAATTTCAATTGGTGTATTAATTAATGTAACCTTTTGTGTTTCAACTTTAGAGCATGTAGAGCATGATCATGCTAGAGAATATCAGGAACACAATGTGGACCTATTAGGTAAAGAGGACCACTCTAATTTTCTTTTAGACATATTTAATTTCAATTGGTATACTAATTAATGCAACCTTTCGTGTTTCAAATTTACAGCATGTAGAGTGTGATCAATGTGTTGAGCATGATCAGGCTAGAGAAGATCAAGAACATGATGTGGCACCATCAGGTAAAGAGGACTACTCTAATGTTCTTTTAAACATATTTAATTTCAATTGGTGTATTAATTAATGTAACCTTTCATGTTTCAACTATAGATCAAGATTTAGAGGGTGTTCAACATGTTGAGCATGAGTCTATAAGAGAAATTTAGGAATATGATGTGGACTCATCAGGTAAAGAGAACAACTCTAATGTTCTTTTAATTAATGAAATACTTGTAACAATAATAATAAAACATATCAATTTCTAAACATTTCTTTGTTATGCGTAATTTCGTAGCGGCATCCATCGCCATGACAACACCAGCATTAATATCGAGCAGAAATAAAATAAACCAAAGGGGACAAATAATAGGAAAACGATACTCCACCTTCATATTTTGCCTTTAAAAGAAAAAAAGCATTTGTAACTATATCATGACAAACTTTATTTTTACAAATATGTAAAACTAAAAGAATGAATGTTATATGTTAATGAATGAAGGTGAATATGTGTTAATGAACAGAACGTTGCGTTACTTTGTAACGTTATAAGTTATTAATGGCTGAATGAATGATTAATGTTATATGATTGGGTATGGGGAATTGAGAGTGATGTGAGGGGAGGGGCAAATGAGGTTCCATCGTCACTTGGTTGACCCTGTTAAGTAGAGAATATTAAACTATTCTAAAAAAAAAGGGAAGTTTGATAAGGTAATGCACTTTTCAATATAAGAAATGAATCGTTTGAAGCATCAAACCAATATGAAAAGATGAAAGAAAGTGCTAACTTTTCACTATGGTGGTAGAAAAATGATTCTTTATACCTTGAATCCATGCTCTGCATCATAATTTGAAGTTGATTCCATTCCAATGTTCTGAGTTTAGTTTTTTTGTATGGCTTTGTATGAATACCAAATTGTGTTTTGTGTGGATTTGGTTTCAAAGCTCTATTTCTTCTATTTTTAGTGGTGACATAACTCTAAAATTTGACTTTTGTGCATAACAGGTTAGTGAAAAAATTGACAGCTCTAAAGGGTTTAGAGGCTTGATTTACATAGATACATAGATATTTGGATCTTGTTGTTGATGGGAGGCTTCCACTTAACCATGAAATTTTGTACCATCTACAGGTATGCAAAAATTTCTCTACTTACACTCATTCTTGATCATAAATGTTCTAAATGATATTAATGCTTCAAGCTTAAGATTCGTTTCATTGTTATAATGATCAAAATGTTATACTTTACTATACATTCAAGCATTATCTTTCCCCCTACCCTTTGCTCTCCCCCCTCCTTTTAAAAATTTTCTTTGTCATAAGAGATTCACATTTCTGTCTCATTTACACAAATTTATCTGAAGCTCTAGGAGTGAATAAAGATATGTAAAAGATGATGGATTATGTCTAAACAACAACTTTCCATGTTATAGCTAATTAAATTCTTAATATTTGAATATTTTAGAGATAAATAATGCTTGTATATGCATGTGTAGCAATAAGGGATCCTATGTGAAGATTGAAATTTAAAACATCACTTTGGTATTTTTCCTTAGGCAGTGAAATGGTATTTTGAGTAATACAAATCTACACACACATTGATATTTTTCAGCATTGCATTAAGGAAATTGTTTTCTCTTATACCTACCCTCAGCTAGACATGGAAGGATATAATATTGGTTTCTGGGTTTTTTCTGTAAGTAGTTAATTTCACAGAGGAAGACTAAAATATTCTTAATGTCCCGTCAGGTGTGAAAGCATATGAATGACTTGATGAAGGAACCATTTTGTATTCATCCAAAAATTGGTTTGTTCTTTTTTATGTTTCTTTCATGTACTTTTTTAGGGCTCTAGAGATGTAGCTCGACTCTTTCCTTTGCACTTTTCATCTATTTTGATGATTACAGTAGTTTGTCCTCATAATTTTTTATGTAGATATGTTTGTAACCTTATTTTCTACCAATCAATTTGCAAACCAGTCACATATTAAGGACCATTTCACTAACTTGTAGTCGTCCATTACTTTATATGTTGTAGGTTGTGTTTGTGTGCCAATAAATCCTAATGATTGCGAGAATTTTAATCCTACAAGTGTACCCACTCTTTCTCAAGTAAAAGTTTTACCTTATTCTATAGTACTTTAAATGGTTAATTGAAGGTGCTTCTTTAGATCTGAGATAGTTGAACCTTGGATTAAACTATGGTATTAGATGGGCAGTATAATGATAAAACCATAAGAACACAAATTATGAAATCTACAACCACTGACTAAGAATAGCAAGCTACACTATAATTATTTCTCCTTTACCCACCTCCACTAATGAAAAAGATAGTAGATATTGGAAGTTCATTACATGTCTCATTTATGTGTTAGTATTTTAATTTTTAAGCTGTTCTGTTTGATTTCATGTTTAAGAATATTTTCTACAAGCATGGATAAGCTTTCATGGAATTGTTGTTATGATTAAACAATTTCCATTGTGAGAATAATCATTTAATTTGTATGGAAGAAAGTATTTTTCATATTATTTGACTTGGTATTGTAAACTTGTCTTTGCAAGATTCTCTAGGGGGGAACAAAAAAACTGTGATAATAGGTAGAGTTGCACAACACCATAAATCATTTGGAATTATCAATATATTGCTTATAGAATACTTTATGAGAGTAAAATGGAATGTGCAATGACAATTGGTCTACAATTCAAATCTAAATATAAGTACATTACACAAGAAGATGGTATCTATTTTATGATTTAAAGAAACCCAAAATAAGAAAGTTAATAGGTTCCATTTTTTTACATTCTCTTAGACACTTGTTAAATCAGCAAGACCCTCAAAATGTCTTGTTGATAACCAACAATGTTCAAAACTCCTGAAGAGGTTAGATCGGTGTGACATTGGATTTGTCTTACTGACAGAAGTCATCGACAAGACATGGACTATTGGAGTGAGTTTTCTATCCTATGTTGATGATTGATCTCTCATCAATGGGTTGGCTTCGGGGGTCATCGCCAAGAGTCTTCATGATGACATGGTGTAGGTCTATTTAAAACTCATGAAGAGGTTAGATCGGTGTGACATTGGATTTGTCTTCCTGATGGAAGTCATTGGCAAGACATGGACTATCAGAGTGAGTTTTCTATCCTATGTCGATGATTGATCTCTCACCCATGGGTTGTCTTTGGTGGTCATTACCAAGAGTCTCCATGATGGTACATTTCAACGAATATTTAAAAAAAAAAATCATTGTTTCATTGCAATTTTGATGAAGGCAACCAGCGAATCACCAAAAAGGTCTAATGAAGTTACTATAGCTATGACAAAGGCTTTGTCATAACTACTTTTCCATTTCATCGAAATGGTGACAAAATTCTGGTGTTGTTTCAATGCTTCGGAAGAGGCATTGCAATTGCGATTTGGTTATAATTCATTGGTGGATACACAAAGTTGTCGTTGATATTCTAACAAACAATAGAGCCATTTTATGATGTCAACGGCCGAAGAATCTGGTCCGTTATTTCGATGTTTAATTCTTCATCAAAATTTTGAGGAAAATTTTTCAATGAAAATTATTTCGTTAGTTCGTCAGTAGTCCTACAAATGTTTGTCGAAAGACCGATGAATGTTTTTCAGAAAATGGAGTCAAATTCAGTAGTGGATGGATGGATGATGAATGGTGGATGACGACGGAGGGAGGGTGGCCCACAAGGAAAGTTCCCACAAATGACAACGGAGGGATGGTGGGCCATAAGGAAAGTTCCCATGGACGGAAACAGATGGATGGTGACCCACAAGGAAAGTTCTAAAATGGTGATAGAGGGATGGTGGCCCACAAGGAAAGTTCCCAAATGACCACGGAGGGACAGTGGCCCACAAGGAAATTTCCCAAATGGCCATGAAGGGATACCGGCCTACAAGGAAAGTTACCAAATGGCCACAGAGGGACAGTGGCCCGCAAAGAAATTTTTTCAATGTCCAAACACATAGAAAATTTGATGCAAACCTATTTAAGCATGTGAAGACATTCATTTGATGGTTCCTAGATGATGAAAACTTGAATTTTTGTACCCATTCTAGAAATGTAGAGATTTGGAAGGGGGAAGCTAGAGGGTCATCGCCCTTTTAAAACCAACAATGAGCACACGACAACCCACACACAACAGCCTACAAAAAAAATTCTAAAACGACCATGGAGGGATGGCGATCCACAAGGAAAGTTCACAAACAGCCATAGAGGGATAGCGACCCACAAAGAAAGTTCCTAAATGGCCACGGAGGGATGATGACCCAAAAGGAAAGTTCCAAAATGGTGATGGAGGTACAATAGCCCGCAAGGAAAATTCCCAAATGACCACAGAGGTATGGTGGGCTACAAGGAAAGTTCCCAAACGACCACAGAGGGATGGCAACCCACAAGGAAATTTATGCAATTTCTAAATAGATGGAAAATTTGATGCAAACCCCTTTAAGGATGTGAGGAAATTCATATGATGGTCCCTACATGATGAAAAATTTAAGTTTGCACCCATTTTGGAAATGTAGAGATTTGGAAGGGGGAAGCTAGAGGGTTGCAGCCCTTTTGAAAATGACGATGAGCACACGGTGACCCACACACAATGGCCCACAAGGAAAGTTTTGAAACAGCCATAGAGGGAAGACAACCTACAAGGAAAGTTCCCAAATGGGCATAGAGGGACGACAACCCACAATGAAATTTTTGCAACTTCCTAAAACTTAACAAAACCTTGGCAATTCACTTAGGCATCATGAAAACATCCCAAATCCATAGGAAACCTCTCCCAAAAGTCAAAAAATGATGGAAAATGCAAAGCATGTGAGAAGGGACCAAGTCAGCAGGAGCAAGGCAAAAACCAAAAAAGGAAGGGGGGACTTTGTTTCTCCCTCAAATTTGAATGTCCTAGGTAAAATGAAGGGCATGGCGCAATGTTTATAAGCCAATTTCCATTAATGGTATGCATTGATTTCCTAGTATGGTGAACCTGCATTAGGTAAGATGTGGAAACCCACACTCGTTTGGATGCTTGGTCAAGGCTCAAATAGAGAAACTAAGTACAAATCCCACCATGCAAGAAAAAGTTGGTTGGCATTCATTTGATGGTCCCTACATGATGAAAACTTGAATTTTGCACCGATTCCAGAAATGTGAAGATTTGGAAGGAGGAAGCCGAAGGGTCGCTGCCCTTGTGAAAATGACAATGAGCACATAACGACCCAAACACGATGGCCTACAAGGAAAGTTATGAAACAACCATAGAGGGATGACACCCCGCAAGGAAAGTTCCCAAATGGCCAGAGAGGGATGGTGGCCTGCAATGAAATTTCTGCAACTTCCTTAAACTTAACAAAACCTTGGCAGTTCACTTAGGCATCATGAAAACATCCCAAATCCATAGAAAACCTCTCCACAAAGTCAAAAAATGATGGAAAACGTGAAGCATGTGAGAATGGATCAAGTCAGCAAGAGCATGGAAAAAACTAGAAAAGGAAGGAGGACTTTGTTTCTCCCTCAGATTTGAATGCCTCAGGTAAAATGAAAGGAATGGAGTAACATTTATACACCAATTTCCATTAATGGCATGCATTGATTTCTTGGGATGCTTAAATCGGGTTAGGTGAGATGTAGAAACACACACTCGTTTGGATGCTTGGTCAAGGTTCAGAAAAAGAAAGTAAGTGCAGATCCCACCATGCGGGAAAAATTTGGGCATTAGCCATTGCAAAAGTGGAAAAATAGAAGTGGCAACCTACACGAGGTGACCAGTAGTTGTGGGTTTGTGATGCTTGGAGGACATCAGGGCAATGGATGAAGGGAAACTCGCAAGGGAATTTTCCTGAAAGCAAAAGACCTAGCATACAAATTAGGTAGGTGAATCTGCTCAAGGGTAAATTTGATCATTTGAAGGCACATGACCAATTTAGGCTTGGAAATAGGGGTTTGTAAAGTAAGACAGGAGTGAAAATGACCCATCAAGAGCAAAAAGAGGGGGTCCCTGCCTTTAGTGGGTTGTGTGTGTAAAAAATGCACAACAGAAGTGTTCAAAGGCATAACAAGCACTTTTGGCTATTTTATTTCTATTGAAAAAATGACAACCTCTAGGAAGAGGTTGGTTTATGCAATATTTTGTGTAAGTGTGGAGCAATCAGCTAATTTTCTAACTATGATAAAAATTAACTCTAAATTGTGGTGTGGGAGCAAGTGGTTGAATTCAAATTGAATCCCTTTGCCTGATTCCATTGTAAAAAAGGTTTCCACTGGGCCAAAAAGTGTTCTCTCTAGGTGCTGAAACAGTTTACTAAGAAGTGGAGAGAAAAGGAGAAAAACCCGAAACAAGATGTGGATCCTATGAAGAAAGAGGTTTTGGACATGTCTAATAATGTGGAGGTTGTTGAAGAGGACCTAGCTTTG
>VDFB02130077.1:0-16570 GCA_007258455.2 Sequoia sempervirens | reverse complement strand
TCCGCATGAGTAACCCTACGGAGCGGCACCTTGAGATAGGTTGTCAGGAGAACCATAGATGGAAGTGGCACCTTAACTAGGTTGTCTGGAGAATCCATGTTGAGATGGAGGCGGCACCTTGTGATAGGTTGTCTGGAGAATCCATGTGAAACCATGCGATGACACTCTCGTCTAACATTCTGTTTATGTTGATTTACTGAAGTCCTCTGGAAGTGATTTGTTGATTTGTCATTGGTCATTGTTGGAAATGGTATTTGATATTATGTCTTGAGTTTCATTGATGTTGTGATTGTGACTTGTTGTTATGTTTCTTCAGTGGTTTGTTGTGCCTTTTGGATTTGTCGTTGTTGAGTATTTAGTGGTCTTTGATGTTAAGTTGTCTGTCTGGAGTTAGTTTTGTGTTATTGTTAGACGTGCTTGGTCGGGGACCCTTCCTTGCCTACTCTCAGCACGGGGGTGGTTGGGTGGAACGTGCTTCGCACCCCGTTGGGTTTCCCCTTTCTGTTTCAGATATATCTTTTATTGCAGGGTTTTTGGAGGACGTTGTTGATCCAGTATTCTTTGTACTAGATGTATGTATGTCTTAGATGTAATGTAATTATGGATGTATCGTCTCCCACGTGTGTTGGGATGACCTCGATGTAATTTGGATATGTGGTTATTGAGATGTATGTTTGGACAGAGGTATTTTTCCATCATTTGGATGTAATGTATATTCAGGCCTTGTAATTATTCAAGAACTGTCACTTGTAATAGTTGGATATGTTATGTTGTATCTATCAAAATATGTAACACTTTATATCGGTATAATTACATGTTTTGTCATATGTGCATATGGTATTAATATGGTTATTGTTAATGGATATTTTAAATGATGTGATGGGGATGAATAGATTTATGTAATTGTTTAATGAATATTATCTTATTGTCGTTGTTATGGGTTAGTATAGTAATGTCACCTCGTGTACCCCAATGGAACTAGTCGTGTAACTTAATACATTGTTATTGGAATACTTAAGTAAGTTATTATGTTCTTTTAAAAAAAATTTATTCCATTGTTATTAGTTCCTTTGGGGTTCGCGTATGTATGCTATATGGATAATAATAGATTATTATGCAGACAATGATATATATCAAGACGTCAAGATATGATGAAAAGATATCCAAAGGTTAACCATTCTCTAATCTACGTTTATGTTTATATTCTTGATGCTGTCACTAAACTAAGTGAATATAGCCGCAACAGAGACAGGTTGATAAAACAATCAGAGAGACCATTTAAACCTTTAAACTTCCTATTATGTTCAGGTCCGATGCTGTGACAGGTTCCAAAAAGAATCAGAGGGTCTATTTAAATCCATAAACTTCCTATGATGCTCAAGTACGCGGCTGAGACAGTTGGAGAAATGAAAACAGAGAAATTATTAAATTTTACTACCCCTATGCAAGTCTAAGAGTTGCAGCTGTGACGGGTTTCCAATGGTTTCAGGAAGACTATTTAAATTTATACACGATCCAAATTCTAAACACTACAGCTGTGATAGGTTGCCAAAGGTATCAGGGAGATTATATAAATTTAGATTACCAGACTATGTGAAGGAGCTCATCTAAACACTGCATCCAATAACATAAATTTCTCTCAGCTTCGACTGAACGAAGGTGATTGGCAAAGGCTAGAAACATTGTGCAGACCAAGAGAATTAAATAAACTGCTCATTGTTCCTCAATTTCTTCACTTGAACAATCTGCTCATGGACGGCATCAGAGAAGACACACGAACCAAGCTTCCTCCAAGTTGAGATGGTTACGGTTGCAAAAAAATGTGAGAAGACATTTTACTTCAGTCTTGAGGACAACCTTTAGGATTTGATAATAAAATCAGAGAGTTTATTTAAATCTATACACCCTACCATGTTTGAGTGCGTTGCTGTGACAGGTTAACAATGAAACCAAAGAGATTATTAAATTGACTACACCTTTGCAAGATGAAAAGTTGTAGCTGTGAAAGGTGATCAAAGATTTCTGAGAGACTGTTAAATTCTATACAATGTTTCAACTCTAGATGTCGTAACAAGGACAGGTTGCCAAGTATATTAGAAAGTGAATACAAGAATTTGGAATTATCGCCATCTACTTGCATTATTATTTATTTTATTTTCAAGTGTTGCAACTGTGATAGATTGTCAGAAGAAACGAGCAGATTATTTAAATCTTTAAACTTCCTATCATAGGAATTATTTAAATCTTTAAAGTTCCTATAAACTTCAAGTGCGTGGGAGAGAGAACTGAAAAGAAGGAGAAGGTTTAGGCAGGAAAGATGATAACTGATTTTAACCAAAACATAGCATAAGGCTTAAGGTATTCACACCTTCATATTTCTCCTTGCGCAATTCCATTCAAGCCTGAATCTACGCTTGGCTGCTCATGGGGTTCCAATCTTCTTTGTGCAAGCCTTTCTCGTGCAGGATCCCCCCATAGGATCTCGAAAACTTTGTTTATAATTCATTTCATGGTGTCTTTTCCACTCCCATCAGAGAACCGTTCGACTTCCATCACTTATTATGATTTCTTTGATGGTATCTTTTACACTCCTACTAGGAGACCATTGCACTTCCATCAGTTACGATTGTATGCCAGCCACTACCCATGTTCAATATTTTATAATTGACTCTCAAATAGATAAATATTTAATAATTTAATCCTTTCTAATATTTTCTCATTTTTAAATTTATTAATCGAATTTAATCATTAAATAATAATTACCTTTCCTCATCTAATCCAATCATTTTAAATAACTAACTCCCAAAGATAATTAAATTAACGTTTATTATTGAAACAAATTCTTTATTTAATTCCAGTTAAAACAAGTAACCTTATACTTAATTTTTTTTAATTAAACAATTCCAACCATATTATTAGTTTTATCTCATAACCTTCAAATTAGATTAAATAATAAAATCACCACATCATCATGACATTACCAACAACTTACTTGACATCAATGACGACCGAAATGGAGGGCACTACACTATGGTGGGACATGTCAGAGACTAACCCTTCTTTTGGGATAAATTTAATAAAAAATTAACTTTAACTTCGTATTTCTCAAACAAAAGATATTTTCATGAAAATTTTAAAATACCTTTTTCTAGAGCTTGGAGTCTTTTTTTTTAATATTTATACTATTTTTAATAATTTTTTTAATTTAGTGTAAGTAGGTTATTATAATCAAATATGAGTTTGGCTAGAAAAAAATAAAAATTGTCAAATATATATATATATATATATTAAAAATATAGTGCACTAGAGGAAAAAAATCTCTAAGAGGGTTATACATTTTTAATTATAAAAATGTAGACAAAACTAAACATCCCATTAAAACTATCACATTTTCTGTAAATATGAATTTAAAAAATAAGTGTTCATCGAAAATTATTTTATTCCCCTCATGCACTAGTTTTTTAAGTTATCTAATTCAGAAAAAAAGTAAAGAAAAAATCAAATTACTATACTTTTTTGTGACATCCCATTAACCTATTTTTAAAAAAAATGGAAATATACTCTTAAATTTACAAAAACCTATATCTAGCTAATTTTTACAAAAGCTTTAAAAAATTATAAACGTAAATTATATTAAGATTTTTATATTTGTTAGTTTATATCATATTAAATTTTAAAACATACAAATCACATTTAGACAATTGAAGTTGAGAAACTACATTCGTATTGACAATTTCTTTTATAAAACTGTAATATGGTTTAAACATTCACCCATAATATATTTCTTTTTATACCAATCACTATTCTCACAAATTCTATATGTATTCCCCAGTTCATAAATATAAAGGGTTTTAATAGGAAACCTTGAACCTATAATTTGAAATAAAGGTTTTCTAGTAAAATATTCATCATTTCCTCATCTATGTATAACCCCATGTGATTACCAACCGATCATTAGATCATTTCAAGGACTTTCTTCCTTGATGGATCTTATTTATTTATTAGGTCCTTCTCCATAAGTAACTAATAAAACACTCTTCCTTGGTGGTGGATTTACTTGTCTAATCACAATATCACAACAATTTTACATGAATTTCTAATTGTTTAAACTCCATACATTAACATATCCTTTCTAAAAATTAGGTGCGAGTATTGGATATTCACCTCTTAGATATGAAAAAGTATCTTCCTAAGAATTATAACTCAAAATAATTCTTCCAATTCCATCATGTACTTAGATATGTTATTGAAAAAATATGCATTTAAAGAATTTAATTTAAGATTTAATCATGTCTAACACTATCTAGGTAGCAGAAATGGAATGCGGAGAAAGCGATGAAAAGTGTGAGTGGGCAAGTGAGCAAGAAGGCGAGTTCTAGAGGAAATTTGAATTCCTTTGTGTCTGGTGAGGAGGATGGTGAATCTACGGAGGTAGATGGAGTTTTAGCTGTGTTGAGGGTTTGTTTGGTCCCTGCGGGTGAGGATGGTTGGCTCCAGTTTTCTTTTCTTTATTTTTTGGTTGAGCCTATTGCTGAAGGAGGTGAATTTCTTGGTGCCTTCTATTCTTATCCTAGCTTTGGGCTGGAGCTGTATGGCCCTTTGTGTTTTTCTGGGCTGGGTTCCCTATTGGTGGACTCCTAGATTTGGTGTAGGAGTTTGGTTCCCCTGGTTTTGTCTTCTGCTAACAAGGGAGTATTTTTCATTGTGAGTGTTGTGATTGTTGTGGCTCTCATTGGGTGGAGAGGATTGAGGCTCTCTCCTTCTGTCTTTGTTGTTGAGGTCATGGGGAATGACTTGGAATGCTGCAAGCTTCTTTACGTGTGGTGCCCTCTTCTAGTTGAGTTGTGCTCCTCTGGGGCTCCTTTTTGGGGGATTTCTTATGTCATGGTTTTGGCCCTGGATTCCTTGGTGGATCTCTTTGGATGCCCTTGTGATGTGCAACCTACACTTTCTTCTTGTTGGGTTGGTATTGGGGCCTCTATGGAGACTTCTATTTTCTATTTGGACTATGGGTCCTTTGTTGGTGCATGGCTTGAACACTTACGGTGGGTTGGGATGCTTCTTATGTTCCTCATGTTTCCCCAGTTCTATCTTGTGCTCTTTTGGAGTAGATGAACCCTTTTGGATTTTTTCTTTCCAAACATATGGGGTTTATGTTGGAAGCCAGTTCTCTCTTGGCTGGGGTGTTTCTCAAGACTTTCTTCAAGACCCAGATATTTATGGAGATAGAGTTTGGTTTTGCGGCCTTGATGCTGAAGTAAAATGACTAGAAGGAGCTCTTGTTGATGGAGTTGTCCTTGGATGCTCTAGTTTTTCTGGTTTCCTCTTTTTGGAGGTAGGATGGGTGGATCTCTATGTTTATCTCTAAGTTCCATTGTGATGACCCCTCACTTTTGGCTTAGTGGTTTACTTTTGAGTTTTGTTGTTTGTGGTGGTTGGTTGCCTTCCAGGTTGTGACAAAGGGTGGTATGGCTGCTTGTTTTGCTGCTGCGTTGGCCTTCTTCATGGATCCTATGGAGGTGGAGTGGGAAGGTGATTATTTCTAGTGTCCTCAACTGATGGTCCCTTTGAGGAGGATGCTTCTCCTTGGGAGGTGGTGGTTGAGGGTGCTAGAGCTTTCTGGCAGTAGTGGTCTTCATGGTCATGACATCCTCTCCATTAGAGGGGAGCTCCCTCCTTTTGAGGTGGTTGTGGAGTTGGCCTCCTGGTTCATTCACTAGCTTTGTTTCCAGTGGTTTTTTGTGTTCTCTATCTCCCCTATTAAGGTGGGGTTTTTGGTGGTGAGGGTAGTTTTGATTGGGGTTTGATGGTGTCTTACACCATTAAGTAGGCTTTCTTTCTTGGCTTTGTGGTGCTTCCTATGAGCAGCTGGTTGGCTGATGCTTGGAAGATGCAGGCAGTATCTTTGGATTTCTTTTAGGTTTTCTGGTCCCAGATAAAACCAGGTTGTTGTAGGGTTTTAGGCCCTTGCTTGTTTGAATGATGCAACATGTGCAATCATGATAATATTTAAAGGTTGTTGTGGGGATGCTATTAGCTTATGATATATCTTTTTGGCAGCTTGCCTTTCTTTGTATTGGGTTCTGGGCCCCATCAAAACCCATTTTTTACCCCTAATCAAAACACTATCTAGGTAGTAGGCATGAATGATAAAGGTAATAAGTCCATAGCCCAGCCAAATAAAAATATCTAAATTTAAACCAATTAATCCACAAAACATAGTTCTACCAGCTTCATTGATTTTATTCCAAATAATCATCGAGACCTTCATTCCATTTCCACCCCTTGAGTTTGATATTGAATATATTCCTTCTCTACCACCATATTATTTTATGGTGGGTATGGTACATATTTAATCTACATTCCCTCAATTCAAAATTATCGTTGAGCTCATCATCTCCTTCTCTATTATTAATATTCTTGCAAACATATATGATAGTCTTCTATACATTCATGCTTAGTTAAACAAAAGAAATTTATTTGTAGTACCTTGGCTAACCAAGTAAGAATGGTGAATATAGTCATTGAGGAGTTTCTATACATTCACTAGCTACATGGAGATGTATATACTCCCTCTAAAATCTTTGTGTGCATTTATGGTGGCCTTTTCATTCTAACCATGGGTTCCATCATCATTTCTATCTAGGTGAAGCTAAAAAACATAAACATCCCTTTCAATGTCATCCTACTTTAGATTACTTTGTGTTTTACTAAGTCATTGTTAGCTCATTATAATGTGGTTCATTTCCTACCCTTTTCATCAATTTCTAATGTTTCATTAAAATGGTGTTGTACACTTTATTGCTCATAGTAATTTTTATCCACCATCCATTCATAACAACTTCTCACTATTTGTGTAGGCTTTTCATTTTCCTTGTGTTAGGGGATATTTATTTTTTCCTATACATATTATTAATATTTTTTAGGCTATCTATACTTGGTTATTATGATGACACATGCCATAATGTATCATTTTCATGTCTCACTCTATCCCACACATGGGTAGATGAGTCTTGCATACTATTTTGAATTTATATTCCACCTCTCATAACCCTCAATTTGTCTTCATTTGAGTAGGTGCAACCATGTGATTTGGAATTTAAAAAGTAAAACTCTCACCTATTTTTGGAAATTAGAGTTATAACACCTCTTGGATGTATACGCCCATATTTATGGTATATATTTTGTAAACTCTAAAATTAGTCCATCTAACCCTAATCATCATCATATCATTTCCTAATAATTCATTATATCCATTTTAAATAATAATGCAGATTGTGTGGGGGTTGCTTGATAAGTGTGATGCCTTTCATATCTTGCACACCTACAGAGAGGGGAATAATCTGACAAATCTTCTAGCAAACATGGGCTGCCAAAGATAGAAAGTGTTTATCACAGGGTAATTTCAAAGTTGATGCATTCCTAGTTATAGCAGAGTTAGTGGCAAAAGAAATGGTGCATAGGGGTATTTGAAATTATGATTATGTTAAAATGGCACCATTGGGCTATGTAAGTTCAATTTTCAATTGTTTTTGAAGTGGCATACAATAAGATTATGTGGTTAAGGCATAATAATGTTAGGGCCATGTTAAGATTTATATGACAATGGGAATTCATAATTAAGTTGGCGTAGTTTGAATTTCCTCATTTAAATGATGCACATTAGTGATTCAAATTTCATTCAAGGAAATGATGGAGGAAGGAAAAATTAGCACATTAAAAAAGGAGTTGATTTGCATAGGATTTTAGAAATCTACAAAGGAGTATTTTGTACAGTGGTTATCAAATGAGATTGTTAGAAGTTTCATTTCTATCAAGGTGGATTGGTACCATTTTTCCTTGCGGCACATGTGAGCAACGATTATCAAGATCAAAAGTATCTAACTAAGCAAGTGAAGGAAATATTCTTTAAATGATAACATTTGTTGGAATGTATGTAGGTGTAAGATGGTATGAAGCACTCCCTATAATGATGACGTCACATTAGTTTTGTGAAAAATAAAGGGCTTCAGGTGGGCAAGAATTGGTAGTGGCTTATGAAAACCAGGGACACAATGACATATATAGTCTTGTGTTAAACAAGCATGTGAAGGATAGTTTATATCATTCCCTAGGCTTGTTATCATTTTAAGGCACTTTGAAAATACTTGTAGAAGGGTTTCAAAACTACGGGTATGCATCAAAAAAATTTCTCAAAAGAAGGTCAAATCTGAGTTTATAGAGCCTATTATAGAGGGAAGATTGATTACCTGCCGTGAAATTATAGAATCTAGGTACCTATGTGTGATTGGGAGTTTCCATTCTCATATTCAATTGGTGACACTCAGCTCACCCAGGTGTTCAAAACTCACTATTACTAGTTTAAGAAAAGTGTGAAAAGGATTATTGGGGATGAAATTTTGTATCCACAGGTACGAAGGGTAATCTTTCCTTCATAGTTAGTTTCCACCTTTCTTTCAAATGCATTTGATTTGTCGCAATCATTTCCTCTACTCCAATTAATTGTCAAAAAAGTAGTCAAGGAAGTTTTCCTGCAAGATAATAAGATTCTTAAGGGGGTGCAAGCATATGATTTGTGGAAAGGGAAAGGTCAAATTGGAGGTATTTTTCCACATCATTTTCTGCTCAAAGGTAATGTATACGTCTCTATTTTTTAGGCCATCAAGAATACATTGGAAATGTAGGGTTCTAGATACCTGCAATAGGTGTTGGAAAGGAATATTGCTATGGTTGGTGAAGATTTGGAAGAAAGGATAAGGAGGAAATTCAATGCATTACTGGATCTACTTACCCATTTTCATAATGAACTAGTGGTAGTGGTTGCACCTATTCTAGAGTTACATGGCAATCAAGTTCTAGCGCCTCCACTTCCTCATGCCCCTCTGCCTCTAGGTGTTCATGTCCCGATGATTCAAGCTGCTTCTAAGGAGAATGCTCCTGATAATGTCAATTCTTCACTTCCTTTGTGCCAACCTCATGTTCCTAATGTCAAAATTTCTCTCGCTATGCAAACTATAAAGGGTGAATATCAAGAGCAGCAAGGAGAGAAAAAAATTTAGACTGATGTAATGGAAGAATAAGGTGGCTTTGTTAAGTTGCATATATTTTGATAAAGGGTAGTAGAGTGAATTTTTTATATGTTGTTCGTGGTTGTATAGGGTTTTCAGTTAGGGGAAGTATTTTAATATTAGGTAAGACAAAAATAGTGTATAAATAGGGGTGGTGAAATTTTGTCACATGCAATCTTTCATGCTAACATATATGGCTAGCAAGATCCATTGATTACTGAATTTTGTAAAACTTTACTATTTTATATTAATATATATATATATATAGGTTTAATTCCTTTCACTTAAAAAAAATAGTATTATTTAATCATCACATTCATTCCAAGCAAGGAAAAATCAACATTAAATTAGTAAATTAGGATTTGGTTTGATTTTTATTTTATGTCATTGAGTCTTTTGTATTTCTTATTTTCCAATTTTATTGCTTAGACTTTGGTGAAATTGATGTGAACACTAACCTTTTTTTTAGTGTTTATCTTGTAGGTCACAAAGCTTTTTGAGAGGTTGAGAATCAATATTTTTTTATTTTATTTTACATGTTAATTTATTTTCATTGTATACATTTTTCTTTTTTTTTGTAATAATACATAAATATCATGTTTTGGACACTTTGTTCTATGTGTGAGGGAGTGAGCACACATGAACATCCTAGCATGGCTATGGGATACTTCCTTGGCTCATGTAGGAGTGGAGTGGGTCTATGGAAGCTCTTTTCCTTGTGTTTTCCGCCATTCTTTGATATTTTTGCTTCCTTTTTTCTCGTTTATGTTGTGTTTTTTCTACATTTTTCATCTGCCTTTTATGGAGTCTTGAGTGTGAACGTCGCATGGCCTAAGCAAGGGGTCTAGGGGACCCCTATTTTTTGTCTTTTGTAATGATGAGAATAAGGTCCCACCTTTTTGGAAGATGGAACACACAAGGGGAATGAGACCCTTCCTATTTCACAACCATTACACTCAAGGAAATCCTAGAGATCTCAATCCAAGGATGAAGAGAAGAAAGAGATTTGTAATAGGGATATCCTAGGGAATGATTAATGACTAAAAGAGTTTTCACTACCAAGCTAGAGCTTGGAAAGACAAATGACATGCAAGATAAAATATGAAACCCAATGAGATGCACTACTTTACGAATGACTTAGGAATGAATGCAAAACAAAATAAAAAACTGAGAGATTGGGGGTGTGCACCTAGGAATTTGTAACAACTTGAATGAAGTCCTAAAATGCTGAAATTAATGCAAAATGGGACTCATATGCTAGACTGGGTGATTTAGTCCCAAATTAGGGTTTTTGGGTAGGAATAGAAATCTAAAAGAGATATGTATGTAACTCCTAAAATATGCAAATTTGACTATTTTGGGACTCATACACTAGAAGTGGCGTATCATTCCTATTTGGATTTTCTAGAAATTCAAAGTCTGAATCTACTCTCCAATCTCTACTCTACCTTCTTGACCTAGTTTCTGAATCTGAATTTGAACATTTTTCTTTGTAGGTTTTCTCCAATGATCTCCTAAACAAGGTGAAATCTTGGACAACTTTGTAACTTGACAACTTCTTCCAATCTTACTCTTCAATATGCCTTCCATCCTAGATTTTCAAGACACACACTAAAGAGAGGGGAGAGTGTTGTTTTGTTAGTAGAAAGGAGTTTTCCTTGGTCAAACCCCGTTTTGGTAATCAAACCTTGTAGAACAATAAGTTGTTGGATGTTCATGAGATAGGCACTATTGATGTAGGTGATAGCTGCTTTTAGGATGTATTGTGCATTCCAGAGTTGCACACAAATATTCTATCTATATACTAGATGACACATGGTGAAGTCCCTAATACTATGGAGTTTATAGTTGATTATGTGTTTATCATAGAAATTAATTCTGGTAAACTCATTGCTATTGGTAATGTTGATCATGAGTCTCGACTATATAAATTCTCTCACTTTGTTAAGGAGGATGACTATGTACCTCACACCCCCTTGGCCAATGTTGATAGTAATATTGGTCATCTATAGTTTGGGGTACTTCAGACTCATGTTGATACTATTCTTGTTTCTTTAGAGGTTGGGTTTCCAGCACAACAAGCTATCTTTGATCCCTCAGATCTTTTTTTGTTGGATGAGTACTTAGTAGGAATCTCTGATTCTTTTATAGAGATTCACCTTGCAGATTTGGAAGATTCACTTGAGGGTATTTCTCTCCTCTTTGATGATAGTTCTAGCATGCCAGTTGATTCATTCATATTATTTTTGGAGGTTGACTTGGTTGTGCCTTCTCTTGATCTGTCACATTTCTTGGTTGTGTTTGATGATGATCATGTGATGGATTTATTTTTTTCAAGACTTTATTCCCCTTCTTAGTTAGATATGGAGTGGTTCCTTATTCATCTAGTGGACTTGTTTCTTCCTAAGGGAAGAGGTTTTTCTTGCAGGCATTGGATCATCTTTTTCTTTCAGGCATACTTCATCGACATTGGAACTTCTTCATTATGGGGGGATATGATATCTCCTACTTTCCCTCCTATAGGGGGTCATTGATTATATATCTAATGTATGTAGTACTTGTGGGGTATGATTGAGTCCTCCATAGATGCATCATCTCTCTTTTTTTTCTTTTCTCTCTTTTGGAGAGGGGTTTTTTCCCACACAGTTTTTCTCCTTTTCTCTTCTTGTGAGAGATTTTTATGCATTGTAAATGGGTACCCAATATGGTTGTGTAGTAAGGACCCATATTGTATCTTCATTCATTCTCCCTAAGTTGCACTTAAGGGGGGGTGTTAGATTAAATTCATATTTACTTAAGTTTTATCTTAGGCACATAGTTTGCATTTAATAGGGTAATTAATTTTTTATTCTCATATTCCCGTATTGGGTGGTTTCACACCCATTTGGAATTTTTTCATGGCTTTATAAGCCTGTAACATTATGTACATTAATCATCTCATACTCAACATACATTTCTCTTCGGTGAAAGAGCATTGGCTTCTCTCATTTTTGAAGGTGTCTGTGAAATTGGTATTTCTTGGGAATTTTTTGCTCTATCAGAAATCAAATGAGATAAAGGAATGATGAATGAACAAAATGTAATGTTGTAACTAACCAAACCCTAGCAATAAAATGTTGCAAACATGTATGAAGTGGCTCCAATGGATGTAGATCTTGAATCTTTCTTGAATGTGATAGATCTTGAATTAAATGCTTGCTTGAATCATGAAACCCTACATCACAATTGTTAGCTCAAAATTAAACATGATGCATGATGACTTTGACATGATGCTTGATACTTGAATAATTCTCCAAAACACTTGATAATCAATTCTTTAAGGCTCTTGAATTCTCTTTTAAATTCTTGAATGCTCCTATGAACTCAAATTTTCTATAAGGATCACTTGATTGCATGTTAGATCAAAAAATGAGTGAAATAACCTTGTATTTATACTTGTTTATGTCAAATTTCCTAAAATTGCAGCACTACAAGCCAACATCAGATCTAAGAAGATAAAATCCCACCAATAATTTGAACTAAATTTAATTTTGGGCCACACAAGACTCATACACCATAAGTGGCGTATGATTCCCATTAGGCTAGGCTATGAGACACACTTTTCAAGAAAGGCTTAGATTCATGTGAATTTAGGATTGGGGCCCCAAAAATTAGGTGGTACCCATGCACCCAAGGTGGCATATGAGTCCCAAATAACTAAATCTAGGCCATACAATCCAAACAAACCTAAATTATGATTGGATGTTGGTTTATGTCAGGATTATCCTCGAAAAGATGCATTAACTAAGGCTTGTGGATATAAAATAAGGCCAAATAAGGCATAAAGAATCCCAATTAATAATGAAAACCCTAGATTAGTGTGAAACTATGGTACAAAACTTTATAACACCTAAAATAAGGTACCATTAAGTCCATTTAGTTTATAAGGGCCCTAGGACCTCTTGTGAATGTGTTAAACACAACACAACACTAAATCAAGGCCATATTGAGCTTAGTTTAACAAGGAGGGCCCAAACAATGCAAAAATTCTAGGGCGTACATTTTCCATCATTACATCTAGCCTCCACTTTAGTGAGAGGAGGAACTTGCTTCAAACTCACACTAAAGTAGAAAAACTTGCATCAAGAGGGGTTCAAATGTACCAATGCTAGTTAGATAATATTACAATGATTAAGAGGGATGATCAAGCCCCTAGGATCAAGATCCTATGAAAGAACCAACACAAGAACAAAGGAACACACATTTAATTGATAAATAACATCATCAAGGCACAAGAATACACTGCCAAAGTCATAAAGAAAAGCGAAAAATTAAAAAAAAGGTGGATCAAGCTTTGACCATTTGTCTTGAAGGTTGTGGATCAAATCTAAACTATTTGTCCAAAAATGCACGCTCACTTTGAGGCAAAAAAAAAATTAGGCTATCCACTGGGTGAGTATCCAAAGAGGTGAGACACATACACATGCAATCAGTATGCACTCACACACAAGAAAGTGGCTATGGGAAAGTCATGCCTCGGTTCAGCTTTCCTTCCAACTAGACCAAAGTTATACCTCCTGATAACTTTGATATAGCACCACACAACAATGAACTTTGAGCTTCATGAGGCAAGAAAAACTTTCTATGCTTGGAAATCATAAACAAACAAGATGGCTCCATAGGAATGCAAGGTGGCCATGTAACCAAAATTGTAAATTCAATATAGGGAATATTCAAAGGAGTCTTGCTTAGTTCATGTAAGGTCTTAACTTAGGGGAAATTGTGCCTAATGTCTCCAAGAGAGGACCAATCAAATAGTAGAAGATTCACAACTTAGGGGATGTAGTGTGTCACATCAAGCTACTAAGAGGAATATAATAGGCTAAGAGAGATCACGCTCTTTAGGGACATCACACCCAATGTCATCCACAAAGTGAAAGATGCATCACATGAATTAAGAATATTACACCATAAAAATGAAGTGCAAACAAATAATGCCAATGTATGCCCCCACTTTAAATAAATTTTTAAACACCATGTTGTGAGAAATTACTTTAAAGTAACAAATGATAAATTCTAACAATAAAGAAGACATGAGAGCTAACTTGGAAAGCCTTATGCCAAGTCATATGTTTCCAAATAAAGCTACATCATGAAAAAGGAAGAGGGGTTGCCCCAAAACATAAAAATTCCAAACACATGAGGGATCCATGGATTCGGGGTTAGTATGTTCTCGCTACAATGTTTTTAGAGAGCTCAAAACATTCATCATTCCCCAAATACTCATAGAACTAGAAGAATGACACAAAGAGAATGAAAACAAAGAAAAGCTTTTCAAGTCAACATGGAAGAGACGTCGATGTCTTGATGCCTTGTGTCATCCCCAAAAGGAAAACAAAAGACCAATGAAAAGATAAAAGGAAAATATTTTGGGTCAACATGGAAGAGACATGAATTTCTTGACGCCTTATGTCATCCCCAAAAGGAAAACACAAGACAAATGAAAAGATAAAAGGAAAATATTTTTGGACAACATGGAAGAGACATGAATGTCTCGACGCCTTTTTTCATCTCGAAAAGGAAAACACAAGACCAATGAAAAGATAAAATTCTTACGTGACATAGAGAAGAATGTAGGTAAAAATAAAGGAATTTCACAAAGAGAGAGAGATACATAAAAAAAAATAGCACGGGGAATCACATTACACATATGCAATCACACAAAGAATATGAAAAAGAAAATAAGGAAAAATACTAGTTAGGAACATGTGAGTCAACCTATTAGCAGGTCATCTACATCCCAATTGTGTTCATTGTATAAAAAAGGAGAACTAGCCAAAGGGACAATGAAAAATGCACTAGTAGGACAAGGATATCTAATTCTTGCCCCCACATAATGCAAGGCAAGAATGAGCCGAGGTAGGTGAAGAGAAAGAGCTCCTTTCATTTTGAGATGATTTGTAATAAGTGTATAACATGTAATAGTGAGAATAGGAATACCCTACAACTATTACATGGAAAGGAGTGGATGGATATGCTTCAAGTAACTATTTATATGATATCCAACTTTTTAAATATTTTTTGTAAAGCACAACATTCATTAGTACTATGTCCAAGAAATCTATGATATTGACAATGTGATGTGTTTGTATTCTTAGGATTTGGAGATCGATCTTGTCTTATGGGTGGTAATGTAATAAGTCCTCAGTGTAGAAGTATCTGTCAATTCCTTTCAATATCAGTTGGTGGGTAATGGAATTGTAGTTTCTTTATTTTGTAAGGTCTTTTTCGCTTGCTAGATTCACCAATTTCTTAAGTTGAATGTTGAGGAGGAGGACCTAAGACAATCCTCTCATCCTTATCATCATTATGAATCATTGGTTGTTCTTTAGGAAGGAGGACATTCATATCAAGAGGAGGATCTTGATATCCTAAACCTTTTGTATTTTCAGTTAGAATATGCTCTAAGAGTTGATGAATTTCATGTTCACTTGTATCACATCCTTGTTTACTCAAGATTGTGAATCCTTTTCCATATGTATCTTCTAGATTGATAGGAGTGTTGGTCACTTTGTTAACATAAAAATGGTTGAATTTTTGCTTGGCTATAGGAACTAGGTTCACTTATTGTAGGGAACTTATACTCAACTTGTATCTCAGTTTCAAGATGTAAGTAACCAAACATCTCAAGTGGTGGTATTATAATGGGTTTTGGTTGTCCCATGGATGCATAGAAGGATGCATTGCTTTCAAGGTTGTTAAGAAAATTTATTAGGAATTTATTCATGCTATCATCATATTATCCAATGATGTCAACATCATGAGGAGGACATGCATTAGGAGTCAAGCGAGCATGAGTAAGTTCAATTTTGTTAGGGTCATTTCCAAAAGAAAAACTTGACACATCCACTAGGGACTTCAAAGAGATCCACAACCTACCCAACCACATATCCATGATTAAATGCAATGAAAGAACTTAGAGTAAGACTTAAAAATGAAAACTTGAGAGTATGCAATGTACATGACAAACCAAATGAAGATATATGCAATAAAATGGATGAAACTGAAACATTGCAAACTGAAACAAAAAACTAATAGTAGCAAATGGAAACATAGAAACAAAGAATTTAATGCTTAAAATATAGTCTAAAATTTGAAACGAGACTAAATATCCTAGAGGGGTGTATGAGTCACAATCAAGATTTTTTAGGGGTCTGAATGTTGAATAATAATCACTACACAATACCTAGAAACTGCGAAAAATCTCCTATATTAGGATTAAATCTCCCAAAGGGTGTATGAGTCCCAAATGAGGGTTTTTGCAGAAATTTCAGAAAATTCCAAGTGAAAGTTATGATTTTTGGTTTGGATGATGTCTAAGCTAAGTGAAAGTGCAAATTTCATATGAAATTTAGTGATGCAAAATGCAAAAATTAAAACTATATGCACTTTCACTAATGCAAGATATAGAAACCATAGAATGCCAATTAACTAATGTAAACCCTAATGCAAAGTCAATGCAA
>VDFB02130076.1:0-23519 GCA_007258455.2 Sequoia sempervirens | reverse complement strand
CCTTCTCCTTGAAAAACTTGATCTTCTGGATGAAAAAGCATGAAAAAGCAAGCGTTTAAGTTGCTGGTCTGAAAATTTTGATGAAAAACCAGCAAACTAAGCTCTTGAATCTTGAAAAATTTCTTCAAACTTGCTGCTCCAACTTTCTCCTTTGGATGCTACCTACAAAAATAATAAAAGTTACATGAAAGAGGGGTGTTAAATAGACTTAGGGTTTTGTTTTAGGTTTGCTTTCTTTTGCTTTTTATTTTCAAAACCCTAAAATCTCAGCTTATTGAACTTGGATGCCATCTTCCTTCTTGCATTTTTGAGAATTTTGAAAATCTTGAGAATTTCTCTAAGGCATGAGAAGATGGGCGCCCTTCTTGGCTAGGGGCGCCCACTGCAAGCAGTGTTAGCCATTTTTTTGATATTTTCAACTTTTCTCCATTTTGAACTCCTACTTTGACCTCGATTTCCGGTTTGCAGATCAATCGGACGGGTGAGTTGATGGATTCATCGTGGAGCCTAACTGATTCTGAGAAGATTGGTTAGGAGGCATTTCTGGCTAAAAACTTAATTTCGACTATCGAATTCATGGGAGCCTTTCTTCTCCAGGGGCACCCATTTTGTCCATAGTTAGCCATTTTTTATGATCTTCAATTTCTTCATTAACTCCTCTTCAACAGATGATCTTGTTGAATCTGATGACTCGGGCGTCGGATTCACTACTAGTTATGCTTGTTGCGAAGCTGACAAGATATTATGAGGGGTCTTCAGGGAGAAGCTTCGCCAAACAGTGAATTCTTGGCCCTCAAAAGCTTGGGCGCCCATCTTGGCTGGGGGCGCCCAGTTCACCATACTTAGTTTATTTTCGATTTTTCCTATTTGCTTCTAAACTTTGATCATTAGCTCTTGTCAAACCCTTTGTTCAGCTCCTCATATCTCACGACTGCAACCTCCGATTGACACGTTGAGTATCTCGTTTGAAAGCTAGATCAACTGTGAAGAAATTTATGTCAAAGCCTCATCTACAAATTCATCTGTTTAACCCTTGAAAACTTGGGCGCCTCTTCTCTCTTGGGGTGCACAAACCTTCCAGACTTAGCCATTTTTCATTTGACTTTCTTCAGAGTTTGAAACTTTCATCTTGTACGTTCCTCTTTGATCTGAATCTGCTGAAGATTGAAGAGTGGGATGATATGACAGAGACAGGCGTGGCAAAGCTGGTTGAATACCGAAGAGATCGAGCATATTCTCAAACCCTAACTGCTGAGCTAGGTGCTTCAAAAAGCTGGGCGCCCTCCTTTACCAGGGGCGCCCAAACATACCAAAGTTAGTCAAATTTCATAATTTTCATGTTCTTTCATTCTGACTTCTGTTTGGATCTCCCCTATTCGGCACTGAATCCCGGATGACTGGATAATCCGTTGACTGGACCGTCGGACTCGTCGCAAAGCTGGCAAAGAACTGAACAACTTTGATTGGAAGCATAAACCCTAAATTCATCATTTACAGCCCTAAAAAGGTGGGCGCCTATCTTCACCAGGGGCACCCAAGTCAACCAGTGTTAGAAAATTTTCACCTTTTTCACTTTCTTCTCCGTTCTTCCTGCTCGCTCACCAACTCGCCTTTTGCTAAACGCCTAAATGTTGAATCTGACGCCTGGCAGCTGACTGACCTCCATTGATGACCTCAGAGCTCCTGTTATGCTTCTGAAAAAGCATAATAGACCCACTAGGGAAAAACTGATTATTTTGAAATTTTGACCACACCAACCTGATATAGACGTATTTTGAGCCAATCAAAATCAGTTTGAACCCTAATGGACCAACTTTCTATTGTTAGAAAGTTTTGCCAGTATCCGTTCAAAAGAAACCCAAAAAAACCCAAAAAAAGTTACTTATTTTAGAAAATTTCTAAAAATAGCAATTTTCCTAAAAAGTAGGGATGAAAAACTGAGATCTGAGTTTTGTAGATTAAGCCACTCTGAGCAGACCCAGATCGTCAGATTTTGAAAATTTTGCATTTTAACCCCTCATGCAAGACATGCACACCCAAATTTTGACCTTTTTGACTGTTTTAACAACACTTTTACTCATTTCTTCAAAATATCTAAGTGTAACAAAAATTTTAAGTTGGGGTACAACATATCATTCAACCAAATTTCATGCTAATTAAAGGCGAGCAAACGGACATTATAAGTAGCCTAAGGAGTTTCATATTTGAGAAAAAAGATCCTATTCAGTGGAGAAATGCAGCTACTCCTCTAGACGAAGAAGAAGAAGAAGAAAAAAAAGCTGATCTTGCAGCCGGAAGACCAGTTCTACCACCTCCTACGTGGCAATAAATAACCCTAGCTTACCAAGTTTATACAAGGAGAGGCGTTGTCGTAGATCTTGAGATCCAAGAAGAACCTTGTTGTCCCTAATTTTTGACTTGTTAAAAATTGGGATAACCAATCAAAAATTTTGATAAAATTTGAAGATTTTCTCTTCTATGGCACGTATTACAAGGTGCAAAGATTAGTAAATCTCAATTTTAGGTCTATAATCTTTTGGGTTACCACTTTTAACTCACTCTTGTCCATTTTCGTGAAATTATGAGTCATTTTTAGTGTGTTTTTGGTCAAATTCGGGTTTTCCTGGCATCACTGCAAGTTGGAGTTTTAGCTCCTTATTGCAAGTTACTTTTACTTTTTAAGTCACTTGCAATGTCTTTTAAAAAGTCCGACTTACTTTTTAAGTCACTTGCAATTGCTCTAAAAAGTTCCGATTTTCACTTAAGTTACTTGCAATTGCTCATTAAAAGCCCGATTTCATTTAAAACACTTGCAATCACTTTAAAAAAGCCCGATTTTCATTAAAGTCATTTGTAATTACTTAAAATCACTTGCAAATGCTTGAAAAAAGTCCGACTTGTTTTATTTTGACTTCAACATGTTCTCAAAACCCTGATTTAAACGTTTTTGATGAAAAATAACTTGTAGAATGACAACAAAAACCTGATTTCTCATTTGAGTGATATTTTTCACTTGCTTTGAGCTCTCAAAAACCCGACGCCATCCATGAAGAGAGCAGTTTGAATTCTAGTTTGCTTGTCTACCTCATTTCATGCAGATTTTGTAGATCTAAAAGCTTGAAAATCGGATTCTCAGCTACAATAAATTGAGTTATCTTCTTTATTGAATTTACTTATCACGCCTAGGGTTTTTCCATCATTATTTTGACTTCCCAACTCTTGTTTCAGGTATGTTTTCCCTTATTTTAGTTATTTCTTTCTTATTGTTAGTATATGTTTATATGGCGTCTTTGTTTCATTTCTCAAACTTTTTAGAAAATGCGTTTTTATTTGTCTTTCATGTGCTTTCTGGAAAACGCGTTTTCTTTATTCACAATGTTATTTTGAAATGCCTTCATCTTTTCTAAAAACGTGTTTCTTTTCCTACTTCATACGTTTTTCTCCCCACTTACAAAAAATGCGTTTCTCATATTCAAAAACCACTTATTCGCCTTTCATCCTCATTTTTAAACGTCTCCTTTTCATGGTAAAATCTGAAAACGTTTTCCTAAATCCGTTTTCTTTTCATTACATTCTCCATACGCTTTCCATTTTACCTCCATTCTAAATACACCCCCATTCAAAAACATGCCTCATACACAAAAACACGTTTTTCTGCCATTCACATTCCTTCCTATGTAAAAATGCGTTTCCATTTTTCAAAATGCCTTTCCATTTGCCATTTTTATCCTATATCCATAGCATAAACACGACATTCTCTAAAAACGCGTTTTTTTACTACCATTAGTTGAAACATGTTTCATTTCATTTTCATAACTTTTCATTCCATATTCATAACCTTTTCATCATTCCATCTCCATTTCCTTGAAAAGAATTAAAAAATGATACTTTTTGAAGCAAATCGGGTTTTTGTCCACCCATTGCAAGTAGGAAGTTTCAATATAGAATGCAAGTTAAAAGTTTCCAAAAGTCACTTGCAATGACTTCCTAAAATCCCGAAATGCACTATTCACTTGCAGCCGGCCTTCAAAATCCCGCAATGCCTTATAAATGCCTAAAAATCGGACTTTTTGCCCTTGACAGCAAATGCAAGTTGAAATTTCTGACTTGCACTTTACAAAGATGCAATTTAACTTTTTCATTTGTCATGAAAAGCACATGTCCCTTTCACTTGCAATCAACCTCCAAAAACCCGAAATGAGTTATAATGCTCATTTTTTGCCCTCATACAGCCAAAACACCATTCTAAGTTTGAGCCTCCGCCATGTTTACGCCTGTAAATGTTGATGGCGTCTTAACCTTATGGAACATTCATCGCAGCCTTGCAGATTCTTGTTCGATGACGGAGGAACTTGCTTCTCCATCAAACAAAAAGATGAAGTACAAATACGACAAGTATCAGAATGAGATTCTTCCTTCTCATGTTGTCTCGAACATTGAAGAAATCAAAGACACAGAGATCGGACATGTTGATATGTTTGAGTTTCTAAAGAGAACTAAGAAATCAACTTCTCATCATATGCAGTTGCTGCTGCGAAGTCACATCCATTTGGTTTCCTCTTTTCCTGTTGCTGCCCTAGAGCCAGAGTTCGTCCTTGCATGCGCAGCTCACTTTGACAGAGAATCCAGAACCATTAAAGATGATGATGGTAACGTAGTCATTAGGCTTGATCCCAAAACCATCAATAGGATTTTCAGAGTTCTTGACTCACCAATGTATTCAGATATTTCAGTAAAGAGTGCTCTAGAACATTATGAACGGAAGAAAGAAGATTGTACACAGCACATCAATACCAAATGGCTTTTGAAGCGTCGGACTTGTGTGTCTCGGTGGCCTAAGTTGTACCGATCTGAATTCAAAGAAGAAGTCAATGATATAATCATGCTTTTGAGCAGGATCATGGGGTTGAAATTCTCTAATGTCTTTGAGAAGTGGATGTACAAATTCATAGTGGTGATTCGGAAGGCACAACACCCAATCTTCTGGGGTGAGATAATCAACGATAGTTTATGTGAGCAGCTTGCCCAAGTTCCTACTACGCTCACATTCTACATAAATTCCTATCTGGTTTACATAACAGCTTCATTGAGGCAATTTCCAAGTCTCTCTACCGTAGGAGATAGATCACTAGTTCCAATTTGGGAATACTATGATCAGCTGCCCTTGAGACCAAGCAGAATTCATTACAGAAGAGTCCAAGACGCATTCTTTGGTCATTTCATGTGCCTATTTGACAAGACCTTGCAGAACAACAGAGTATCTGACGCTGCTTGGAAAAAGGTCAATGAATATGGTTGTCTCTTCCTCCAGTTTCCTACTTTTACCTACATGAGGGTTGGTTGTTTTGAAGATCAGCCATACATGCTTTCGAGATATCCAACAGATAAGATCATTCTAATGGAGCTTGCAAGGCAATTGATGACAGTGCATGCACGACAAGCTATACAACATAAAACTGGAGTAAGTATCTCTTCTCATAATCCATTGCAAATTGGGAGATACTCCTTGACAAGTACTTCAAGGGAAAAAGCAATGGAAACTGAGATTCGGGAGATCAAATTAAAAAGATTCAAAGCAAGAGCAGATTTTGATTACAGAGGAATGAAAGACAAGATAAAGAGAGCCTTCACTCATGTACATCGTCTTGAAGATATCTGGGTAGATCTTCGAACAGAGAAGGACATCTATAAAATGGACTATTGCAGGCTTACAGCTGAACAAATTATTGATCTTAATCTGACCTTGATCCCAGAAGGAGTAATTGATGATGGGCAGATTTTAGATCTAGAATATGAAGAACAAAGGGTTGCTGACGCTGCTATTTCAGCAATACAATGGTCTAATAAAGAATCAGTTTCTATCTTTAACAGATTTCAGTCAGTCCTGGTAAATACTAATTCTTGGTTCAAGAGTATAGGTGTCAAAACTATAAAAAATCAGGGTTAATGATGATGATGATTCAGCTAGACCTGTTGGATTGAAATAAGAAGTCAGAGATAAGTCCAAGGAAGGTGCTTCTTCTTCAGGAACCAGAATCAAGCTAAAAATCAGTCGTGTTGTAGAAAAACCTTTGGAGAAAACAACATTAAAAGGGAAGGAGGTTAAAGAGATTCAGAGCCAAATCATCGATCAGCAAAAAGGAGAGGTTTTTGAGTCTCCTACTGCTCTAAGTATAATGTCTCCACATATTGATGCTGCACCAGTATCAATACTGTCTCCCATGTCTCAAATTGATAGTGATGTTGATTCCTTCTCAACGGTTTTCGTTCCTCCTATTGCTCCTACGGAAGTTGTTATTCATACTTCAATTTCATCCACATTGACCACTTCTATGGAGATCATGCATGATAATTTGGAGAACGTTTTTGATGCTAATCCGATGTATCCAATGACATCACAGATGACACTTCCAGAAATAGATACATCAGTTGCAAGTTTTGATTGCTTTATGGCTGATGCTGATCACAAGATGCCATCCAAGCAAACTTTTGTTGCAATTCAAACTGAGACATCTCCTAGAGTAACGACCGTGGTACATAATGAATCTGTTTCTGCACAAACCACAATTGCTGTTTCAAATGCAAATACGTTGGATCTTCCTCCATGGTTGAGTTCAGTCACTTTAAAGAGAAAGAAACAGGTAATCTCTCCAAATGTGTTTGATTTCCAATAGTTGAAGAGATCAAAGCCAAAAGTTGCAAAGCAGGCTAAAATGGTTTCACAGATAGTTGTAGACAATAGTAGAATGAAGTATGCAGAAATAGTTGAACCCTTGCAGACAAGTCACCAGAAGAGATGCAAGTATCTGACTACAAATTCACTAGGGTGGATTTAGGCAAACAAACACATGCAAGCATGATGCAAGACGCCCAAAATTCAGTGACTGTCTCGACACATAGTTATAATGAACTCTTGGCAAAGAAAGAAAAGCTGAAAGAGGAGAATGTACAACTTGTTTCGGTAATTCAAAAGATTACCAACTCTTTAGATCAAGTTGATCCATTAACTTCTTTCACTTTTGAAGAATCAGTCAAGCAATTGGAGAAAATTGCACAAAAGGCTAAAACAGTTGATTCTTGGGCAGCACAGCTGAATTATCAAAGCATACTAGTAATTGTAAAGACATTACAAATTCTGAATAATGTCAGAATAGCAAGAGTAAAGGTGAATCAGACTTTGGAAGCTTTCAAGCAAAGTTTGGATTCACTTGAAAAAGATTTAAAAATTTGGCATGAGATGGATCAAGTCAAGCTAGAAATTCTATGCAGCAATTCAATCATACCAAACAGAGAAAAATACATAGAATTTGAAGAACTCATGACAAATAAGTCATTAGTTATTCAGGATCTCATCAAAGATGTCCAAGCTACATTAGAAATGAGTGATGAAGTTGAGCAGGACATAGTTTCCAGCGTTGAGAAAATCCCTTGCAGAATTTTAAATCATGAAGGACAATTACTTGCAACTGGTGTGGTTACTACAGAAATGGCAACAAGTCTTCGTCAAGAGCTGGAATCAGAACACTTTACCATGGTTTCAATTAACAAGTTTGTTAATCATCGAATGATCCTTGATAAGATGCAAACTGTTTGTGTAGAGCATAGAGAAGCAACAATAAGGTATTTTGATGTAATCTTGAAGACTGTTGTGGTTGCCAAGGACACACTAGGCCCCGATCCAGATGAGTTCCAGGAAATTATCAGCAAATTTCAAGCTTTCAAAGCTAGGACTGAAATGGAATAAAATGTTTTATCTTTATGTATTTTGTTTTCGACAAACTACATGTAAAAACAAATTTTGTAATCACAAGTGATTCATTCACTTGCAGTTTTGTAAATTGTAGTTACATGTAATCAAGTTACAAGTCAAAATAATTTAGGACTGTAATTTAGAATAAGTCAATTACAAGTAGTTGGTGGTTGAGAGAATTTCTCTAGTTGGGATCCTCCCACCTTTTTCTCATGACCTCTCTCCTATAAATACTTGAGGGGGTCCTTTGTAATTTGTATCTTTTTGGCAAGCAAAAAAATTCTGCAAAATTTTGTACTCATAAAGACATTGAGCTTTATATTTATAAATTCTTCTTTATCAAGTAATATCAAACAGTTGGAAATTTCAGACTTTGTGTTGAAGTCCTACTTTGCATCCATTGTGTTCTTATGTCATTTTGGAGCATTACTTTGTGATTATTTGGAGATTGTAGAAGATTGCTAGAGAGAGCTTCAATTGAAATATTTGCAAACTTTGTGTTGTGAATGTTGAAGTTGAATTCATAATTTGAGTGAGAAGTTAAGAAGAATTGCAAGTCTTTGTGCTCGTAATGATTCCCATTCGTAGTAGTTAATAGATACATCATACTTGCAGACTTTGTGATGTTTTATGCTGTATATTGTCATTAGAGTATCTTTCAAAAGGGTAGATAGGATCTCAGATTTTCAAGACTTTGCGCTTGAAATTGTTTTCCCGTCCCAAAGGAAGTGACGGAAGTCTTTGAGCTTTCAGGAAACTTCATTTCCTTTTTCTTAATTTTATTGCAAGCTGTTGTTAAAGTTTATTTAAAAGTTCATATTACCTTTCTGAAAAGAGAAAAGAGTTTAATCTTTCCTGAAACAAGAGGAAAGGTTATCATTCCACCCATATTTGTTTCTAATAAGTTAGATAGGGGGAGCCTTCGCTTAATTAGGAGAGTTTTATCTCACACACTGTGGCTGAAATCACCATTTTATTAAACCTCACAAGTTTACAAAATATTCAACCAACAAACCTGTAATCCAGCCAGAAGCAATGGGCGAAAACAACAACAATGGCAACAATCGTAATAGAAATCACAAACGTCCTCCCCCATTACCTTGGGGTAATGACATTGGACCATTGACTTTACAAGGACATCATGAATTGGCTAAAGGGTCAAGGAAGCATTTTCCTCGATTTCACAGCAACGAGGCTCAACACCCGGATGAGCATATCTCAGCATTCACATCGGCTTGCATCATTTTGCATGTACCACATGAAGATATCGCCGTACATCTCTTTGTAGAGACTCTTGAGACAAATGTTGCTGATTGGTTTCATCATCTGGAGCCAGGCATCATTACAAGTTGGGCAATCACGAGCGAGAAGGTTTTAGCAAGGTTCAAGATAGCCATCGGTTGTAGGCTCAACCCTCAAATTCAAAGATAGAGTTAAACAAACCTATGAGGGAATTTGTGGCAAGGTTTACACATCTTTCTCATACGCTCAATCCATCACCAAAGATTTTGTTGAGCAGTTTCATAAACGCTCTTCCATCAGAAATAGCCTTTTTCTTAAGATCAGGTCATGAAACAAAATTACAGACTACACAAGAAAAAGCTATTGAAATCGAAAATAACATGATCACATCCGAGAAGATGAAGACTGATGCTATCAAACCACTTGTTGAAGGTTTTGCAAATCCATTGCTAAAAAAGGTAGCTAAGGTGACTATCTTCAAAAGGTAGTCGCTTGCTCAGGGGCAACCTGCACTGCCCACACCACCACCATATCAACCTCAACAACAATACCAGACAAAGAGCAACAATTTTCAGCCTTTCAACAATTACAAGCCACGATTTCCAACATCTCCTCCAAGACAACTAGATGAGGCTGAGATATCTACAGTGTGTTGCTCTTTCCATGAGACCAACACACATACCGGTTCTACATGTCCTAAGAATTTGAGAATGAATCAAATCATGGGATATAGTGAATTTGCACCAAGTTCAAGTTTTGTACCTACACCTAGTTCGAATGTTGTCTTACCACAGATGAACAACTTTGATGGCAACTCTACTATTGGATACTTTGATAGTGAACCCATTAATCAAGAAGAAGAATACCATCAATATTCTCTTGCAGTAAATCACGAAAAATTTCAACACCTGTGTTTTCACGTGCTCAGCACTTTAAGGCACAGAAAGACGAAGAAGAAAGACGAAAATCAATCCTAAAACTTCGCATGAGAACGCTAAAGCAGTTACTCAAGATTCATCTTCAGCAAATTTTGATATTGGGGATTCCACGATGAAGACAAAGGTATAAAACGCTAAATTGGAGTATCTTCAGGACCATCTGGAACAGCTAGATCGAATTCTCAAGGTTGTGAAAAAACAGGCTATCGTTCAGCCCACATTGCTCAAGTCATCAATGCCAGCAGAAGAAAAGCCTAAGCCCTTCTATATATCGTTATATATAGAAGGATTCAAATTGAGCAACTGTATCATAGACTTAGGAGCTTTGGACAATGTCATGCCTTTACAAGTAATGAACGCATTAGGACTTTCATCAACTAAGACTCATGACAGGTGTTATTCGCTTCAATCTAAGTCGGCGTCATTGGTAAACCAATTGAAAGACGCTCAAGTGAAGTTGGCATCTTGTCCAGAGAAGAAAATAATGATGACCATTCTAGTAGCTGATATTCCAACCAGGTAAGGGATGTTGCTAAGTAGAAGCTTCTGCAAAGATCTTGGAGGAGAGATCCAACTAGATTGGTCATTCGCGACAATTCCATTGAATAAAGGCAGTTTCAAGCTAGAACTGAGGCCAAATCTACATTTACGATGGTGAAATCCCAAGATCCCCAAGCACAAGTGCTATACCAATAAATAGGTCCTCGTACGTATGTTATGTTGTTCGGTTGTCACATCCCTTACATTGAGACTATGTTTGGTTATGTATTTCAAATGCAATGTTAGGTGCAAATAACCGTTTTCATGTGATTATGACATTGGGAATGAATAGTTGATCTTTTATCGTAACTATAATGTTAACGAACTTTTAATTTTCCCAGTGAATTATTGTTCATGAAAAGTTGAATGTGATAGTGAGATTATATATATATATATGTGGAAATATATTTATAAACGTTGAGAACGATCTAACCACAATCCTCGTCAGTGGATGCAGGACTGTTGACGCCACGAGAGAAAGGGGAATATCATCAGGGAGAGGACATGGTTAACAATGGATCAATTTTATCAGCAAACTCTGAGTCGGTGAATGACAAAGTTGCAAAGTTATAACCTTGGCCATGGGTAAAACTATTTAAGTAATGATTAATATAGTCAAATTAAAATATATATATATATATATATATATATATATAAATATCGATAATTACCTTTAGAGGGAATTTATAAAGATTATTAAATGATAGAATATTAATAAAAGAAAATTAAATAATAAAATCATAATATATGTTAATTCCGTCAAGAAAAAGGGATTCTAGCGGGGAAATGGTCGCCGACGTTGGGAAGGCAGAGTTTTTGGGCATAACCGTTCGTGCTCCTGATGAACGGGTGGGAAGTCAAGAAGTCCCGGAGGATCTTGAATGTGAGTTATAGCGAGGCAATCGCATTAGGAGGGAGGTCTCTCTCTCTCTATCGAGGAAGGGGCTTTTGGAATGTATTTTTCTTATTCGCTTCACTTCTTACCAAAAACACGATGCTCTGTTTTCGTTGGGAGCTTTTCATTTCAAAATTCCGCCATAGCTAGGGCCTTTTCTTTCATCATTCTCAGCCGATTTCAAGGGATTTTTCAAATCTAAACCAACTTGGAATTCAAAGCTACAATCTCGTTATCAACTGAACGTAATTTGTCAAGTGCGGGACCTCTGATTTTTGACGGGTCTTGGAATAAATATCGAATTCTTCTCTCTGCAGTGGAGTGTCGTCTTGGGTTTCACCGATAGGCTATAGGAAGCCAAGCAGGAAACCGACTGGTGGTGATGGGTTCACAACATACGCCAAGCTCCAGATGCATTAACAGGCATGTATAAGAGTCCTTCATTCTGTGAAAGTTTACTTCAATTATTTATATAAATGTTTTCATTCTGAAGAACCCTCATTCTTGGAAAACATACTTTTGAGCTTCTGCGTTCTATAGAAATTATAAAGGAATTCTTTAATAGATTAATACTGGAACTGGTTCAGTAGAAGGATTTTCCTAAGAACTTGTATTGTTATCAAAATCCTTTCGAGATTTCTATTCTATTTATCTTAATTCTAAGTCCGAACTATTGGAACGGATTATCTATAATTTCTGCGACCAATCTGAAGCTGTACTTCTCTATTCTTACAATTCTGAAGTGGAATAGTGTCAATTTCTCCTTCTAATCCAGTTCTTCAAATGAGGACGAATGCTATGACCCGCTGAATCTCTTAACAATAAAACTCTTCCTTTATTTGCTCAAAGAAAACAATATATCTATATATAAATGTTCTGGGTTTAGCTAATCATGTTAAGACCGGCATTTTTCCCTGCACCTTGTTTCATAGTCTTTGTAAGAAAATGGGTAGCATCTTCTCTGCCGTGTTCTTTTCTTCGTTAAAGGTTTGAAGGTATCTCCTTCTCTAAAACTATTTTTCTGTTTCTCTGTTTCCGACTGAAAACAGTTTGCTTCCATTGAGGAGATATGATTAAGAATCTAATCAATCATATAGGTTTAAGGAAATAACTTAACCTTAATTAAGAAAATATTTCTTTCCAAACCAAGACCTGGTAATATTAAACCTTGAGTTTGAATAGTATCTTTAACTGCTTATAGAGGAAGGACTCCAATACCGAACCAGTCTCTTCCTATCACTTTCTCTCTCTCTCTGTGATTAAATTAGCAAATTAATTTTAAGTGAAGAGGAAAGATTTGAGCCTTATCTCTCTCTCTCTTAAAGGGTTATGAAGACAACTTAATCTTAAGAAAGACCCTTAACAGGTTATTGCGATGTTAAATCCTATGGATGAGATATAATCTTGAACCTGATTTGAAGGTTACTTTAGTCTAGAGATATTGAGAATATCAAAATTGTGTCAACTGGAATGGAAACAGATTATGAGCCCCCTCGTGACTTGAGACTTTACTTATGAACTCATGGGAGGAATGAGCTTGTCTAAGCCAGACAATCTTTTCATTTATACTATAAATTTAAAGAATATGCTTAAGCTCTGAGCAAGATGAATTTTGGAAATATGAATTAATATAAATGAAGGAATAAGACTTCTTAATCTCTCCTCATTAACTTGAGAGTAGCAGTTTATTATTACTTAGAAGGGTTCAGTTAAGAGTTGAGTATATCTCTGTGTATGAACAACAAGGATCAACTTACCTTTAAATATGATGAAAGGCTTTTGGGGACCATGTTAGAATAATATAAATCTTGAAACAAGATATAATTTCAAACCAAGTTCTGGTAATATTAATCCTATGGTTAAGACTTAACCTTGAACTACGAGAAGATTGATAACCAAACCAGATACGGTAAGATTAAAACTTGATCTAAGAGTTATCATACCGAGCAAGGATGCGTGCTGACGGCACAGTGATGCCACCAATAATTAATTAAAAATCCTTGGCCAAGGTAGATGCCCGTTTGGCAATGTCAGCTTCCATGGCAAGATATACCCTGATCAGGATGATTCTTCTGATAGGAGGTACCTATAGAGGAAGGATCGATCAGTGGTATAGGTTCGTGGACATCAGGCTCAGAGGCATGATGATAAATTGATCCATGTTGATTACCCTCGTGAAGGGCGGGTTCTTCAGTAGAAGAAACTCGGGAGACCAGTAGGTCTTGGTTGGGCGGTAAAGCCCCTGATGATAATTCTCTTTCCCTCGATAAAGATTTCCAAGTATGATAGTATGGAGATGATGTCAAAAGGAATTCTTCCTCTCTCGTAAATCCAGGTACATGCAATGGTAATTGAACTTCTTTTTCATCTATGCCATGAATGCTATTCTTTATGTTAATGAACATAGTAAAATTCTCAGATACTTAGGGAGATAGTTACTTGAATTTATTCAGCTGTTGCATTGTTTCATAGCTGTAGTAATTATTCGTTATCTTCTGGGAGCAAAGAAAAGTAATTATTATTCTTCTGCAATTTCCTGTTAGATGTTTATAGTTTTCAGCTGAAAATGAAATTAAAAGTTAGTTGATGAAGTATATAATGTAACGACATCTGAATTGAATTCTCTTTTCCGTCATGCCGCAAATGAAACCCTAGTTGGGCAGTTATGTAGTTATTGATCTGCCATGAGTAGTTGGCCGAAAACTGTTGAACGATTCATGTGAACTGAACCTGAAACTAAAAATTAAAAAAAATAATTGCAAGTTGAGTTAGTTGGATCAATTGGAAACCCTTGTTTCGAAAACAATTTAGCTGCAGTTCAGCTGAAAGTTAGTTATCAGTTGAAATTTTAAACTGTAGTCTGGGAAGGCTGTTACAGAAGTAACTAAAGAAAGGAAAAATCTTTTGCGTTCCACAAACATATACATAGAAGATCCAAAGATGTGGACAATGCAATTTGATGGAAGTTGCTCGACAGCAAGTTCAAGAATAGGAGTTGTCATAATCTCTCCTAAAGGTCATTTATATCCATTTGCATACCGCTTGCAATTTGAATGCACAAACAATACAACGGAGTACGAGCCACTTATACTAGGTCTCCAAAATACAAGAGATATGGGTATTAAACTACTCAAAGTTCAAGGTGATGCAAAGCTAATCGTGACACATATCAGAGATCGATTTCAAGTAAGAAAATGTAATGTCCCCTTTTTAGCTAGCATTGTTTGTTGAGGAGTGAGCCTATTATTTTGACCCTCGTAGGCTGACAAATGTGATTAGAGGGTTGCTTTTGGCAGTTATCCTGAGTTTTGGGACATTACTCCATCAGTTGATTCAGGTTTGGGCCTTTCCAGAGACTTACAGAGCGATATTCAGGCACTTAGTATTTATAGTAAGTCAGGCCCACAGGGGTTACTATTTCTGGCAGGGCACCTGGTTCAATTGGCAATATCAATATCGACCCAGTTTGACAATTTGATGAGCAAACAGAGAATAATGGAGCATTTAATAATAATTAAATGATTATTATTATGACTTTATATTATAAAGTCACTTTAAGTGAAATATTAAAGTTATTAGTTAATTAAATGGCTTATTATAAAGTATTTTATAACTTTATAATAAAGGAGCGATATTACTATTTAATGAGTATTTATACTCATTAAAAATGGATGCCATTTATTAAGTAATAAGCCTAAGTATTGAAAAGGGCGAATTTAATATTATTAAAAGCATTTTAAGTTGCTTTTTGGGGGTCGAGCCTCTTCAGAGGTTTATTTAATGCTTCGAAGACAAATGAAACTCATTAATGATTGATTATTTTAATTTGTCTTCATCTCTCTAAGAAAATTGGAGTTTGAAAAACAAGGGTTTTTGCAAATCAGATTTTGGAGAACATTCCCTCTTCAGAATCAGGCATACTAAGGTTGTGAAAGATCAACTAAAGATTGTTCAATAGAGTGACTTCCTACAAGAGTCACGATTGTGCTGAAAGTGAAAGATTTACATTGGAGTTTGAGTCGATTTATTACAGAAGAGTATAGATTGATTGAGAATTCATTTTGGTTGCTTTTGGCATTCTTTTCCTCCAGCCATACTTAGCATTATTTGCTACTGCCAGGCCATACCATTTCCCTAGCAGCAAGGACGTCTTTTTGCACAAGAAGCCAAACGCCTCTCTTTCTAGCTTCTTGGTGATTGCAAAGGGGGCGCCTAGATTGAAGGTGGTTTCAAGTGAAAAACAGAAGGAGAAAGTCTTCTTTCTAGCTGGCCGTACAAATTCATCATGGCTGCAAATAAAAAATCAGGTTTTTAATTCATAAATCGGCTGCCTTTTCGTATGCATGTGTGTTTTTTTATATTGTAAGCATTCAATTAATAAAAGTAAGGCATTTGCAGCTCATTGGTATCAAGTGTGCATAGATATTAGCATATTTTGTTGTATTTTCATTATCTGGCACCATTTTATTTTAAAAATCAGCAAAAACATTTATATGCAAAAATCATTGAAAAACCACAAACCCTCAAAACTCGGCAAAACTTCATTATTTAGCATAAATCAGGCTTTAGAGACACCAGGTCTCTTATAGCGGTATCAAAGCACAGTTTTCCTGCCATCCTGTGCTTTTCCAAATAAACTTGTGCTTTTTCAATGTTTTTTCATGAGTAGAGACATTATATTCTACAGCAAGGGAAGAGGAACAAGCAAAGTAGAGGATTGGACAGGTCCACTTATTCCAAAAGGTGAGACAGTATCAGGGGTTCTAGGTATACACAGATCCAGTTCTAGCAGCAGTGAGAACAGTGTCACTACACTGATGGCAGATCGGGAGATTCCAACAGAGACTCATAGGGATCTAGGGAAAGAACCTGTCGAAGGTGAGATGTCTGACAACGAGTTCAGAAGGAGGCATGATAACATGATGGACATGATGTCTCAGTTGATGGGCACGATGAGGCAGTATGTTCCGCCTCAACAGCATTATATACAGATAGGACAGTCTAGCAAGACTGCAAGCATAGACCAGCCACAAGTGTCAGTACAGCAGCAGTCGTCACCTATCCTTCATGAGCGTAGGCCTGGACAACCTACCTTTATTACTAGGGAGGCACCTCCGACTCTGGAGGCAGAATAGCAAGGTCACCAGCCAGAGTTTTAGCCACAGCAGGGTACTTCAGTGGCCGATGCGACCAAATTCTTTGGGGAGTATTCAACATTGGCTCCTGAGATCAGGCAGTCTTTGTCATTTCATGAATTCATGGATGTACACAGACCCAGAGGTGGGGGTAGATTTGAGCGCAGAGCTCCACAGTACCAGCCACCACCACCGCAAGTGAATCGGGATCTTCAGCATCCAGTGAGCAAGATTATCCTACCTTATTTTGATGGTTCAGATAAGACTTCAACAGGGTCTTGGGTTCAGAAGTTAGACAACTACTTATCTCTGAAACCCATGCAAGAGGATGAGGCCATTAAGTTTGCTACACTGCATCTTAATGGTTTGGCGCATGACTGGTGGCATCACGGCATGTATACACTGCGTCATCACAAGGTTACCACTTATCAAGAGTTCACGAGCAGGCTTATAGAGCTTTTCGACAGGAAGGATCCAGAACTTTACTTCAGAGAGCTAGCTCAACTCAGGCAGACAGGCAGTCTGGATACCTACATTAGTGAATTCCGGAAGATAGCAATTATGGTGACAGGCATATCGGAGAGGAGACTTGTCATCTTGTTTATTGAGGGGTTATATAAGCCTATGAGAGGTTGGGTCAAGGCATTTGATCCCCCTACTCTTCAGGAGGCAATGCGGAAGGCAAGGAGTATGGAGCTTTCTGCTCCGAAGAAACAATTTCAGCCCAAAACAAACACCTTGCCTATTGAAGAGAGTCATACACCAATTGCAGAACCAAAAAAGAAAACAGCAACAAGAATTGATGATGCAACTCGTGATGAATTGAGAAGGAAACGGCCATGTTTTTGGTGCAAAGAACCTTAAAACAAGGAGCATGATTGTCCTTTGAGACCAAAGGGCAGAAGCAACCGCGCCTTGTGGGTGTACTATGGAGATGCTGAGTCTGAGGATTCAGACCAGCAGGTTGTTTCGGAGCATACGGAGGCTAGGAATGCCTCTATGGAGTTTGGGCCCGATGTCAATTTGTCCATGCCGGTATTATCTGCTAATGTATGGGATGATTCATTCAGGTTAAGTGGATTAGTGGATGGACAGCGATGTATTGCTATAGTTGACACCGCAGCCACACACAATTTTATTGATGAGACCTTTGTCAGCAGATGCAGACTCCAGACGGAGGACTTTGTTGGATTCAGAGTTCGGGTAGCAGATGGATATACCCTCACTTGCACTCGACAAATTTGTAATCTCACCCTCATGCTGAATGATTATGAATTGCAGGCAGATTTTTATGTGGTCAACTTGGGTGGGATGGATTTAGTATTGGGTATGAGATGGCTTCAGGACATTAGTGTGTTCACCCTCAACTTGCCTAAAATGGAGATGAGATTTGAGATACAGGGCAAGAAATATGCGTTGAGGAGGATTACAGATGGGAGCCTTTGTTCTATCTCTCTCGTTACTGGGAAGAGCGAGAAGGTAGAGGAGTATTTTGTGCAAATCAGGCATGGCTATGCTCAGTACCTCGGGGGTTCAGAGGTGGCCGTTTGGGATCAGCCTAGAGGGTAGGGTAGGTTGGTAACCAACCCCGTGTTCGTGGCAAATGTTACATCGACATATGACAATCCACTCTTTCAATTTGATGCCGACCACTCTCTTGACCTTAGTCTTGAGATGAGTGTTGATCGTGTTTGGGATCCTACTTGTGCACTGGGATTTCAGACTCAGCTCATGGAGGAGTTTCACAGTGTGTACACGGTGCAGAGTGCATATGGTTTCATGTTTGACCCGCATCTACACGATTTCTTTCAGGTGCACAGTTCTGCTATGCACGTGCTAAATATGTTGGATGACAGTATATCTCGTGCAGTTTTAGGGGGCAAGTGTTGCTTGCAGATTGACTTGCTTCCTCTTGAGTTTCTCGGGCCTATGACAGACAGCGCTGAGGTTGGCAGGGTATGGCATTCTATTCCAGCTGATCAGTTGTGGGAGTTACAAGAGACAGTTATGGCTAGCAGGGACATTGTCTGGCACTATCCTTGGGATCCAAGTGGTGTGGTGCATCCTTATTGCGGAGATTGCTTGGGGACAAGCAATTTCAGGGAGGGCAGACTATAATGTCCCCTTTTTAGCTAACATTGTTTCTTCAGGAGTGAGCCTATTATTTTCACCCTCGTAGGCTAACAGATGTGATTAGAGGGCTGCTTTTGGCAGTTATCCTGAGTTTTGGGACATTACTCCATCAGTTGATTCAGGTTTGGGCCTTTGCAGAGATTTACAAAGTGATATTCAGGCACTTACTATTTATAGTAAGTCAGGCCCACAGGGGTTACTAGTTTTGGCAGGGCACCTGGTTCAGTTGGCAATATCAGTATCGACCCAGTTTGATAGTTTGATGAGCAAACAGAGAATAATGGAGCATTTAATAATAATTAAATGATTATTATTGACTTTATATTATAAAGTCACTTTAAGTGAAATATTAAAGTTATTAGTTAATTAAATGGCTTATTATAAAGTATTTTATTACTTTATAATAAAGGAGCGATATTATTATTTAATGAGTATTTAAACTCATTAAAAATGGACGCCATTTATTGAGTAATAAGCCTAAGTATTGAAAAGGGCGAATTTAATATTATTAAATGCATTTTAAGTTGCTTTTGGGGGGTCGAGCCTCTTCAGAGGTTTATTTAATGCTTCGAAGACAAATGAAACTCATTAATGATTGATTATTTTAATTTGTCTTCATCTCTCTAAGAAAATTGGAGTTTGAGAAACAAGGGTTTCTGCAAATCAGATTTTAGAGAACGTTCCCTCTTCAGAATCAGGCATACTGAGGTTGTGAAAGATCAACTAAAGATTGTTCAATAGAGTGACTTCCTACAAGAGTCACAATTGTGCTGAAAGTGAAAGATTTACATTGGAGTTTTAGTCGATTTATTACAGAAGAGTACAGATTGATTGAGAATTCATTTTGGTTGCTTTTGGCCTCCAGTCGTACTTAGCATTAATTGCTGCTGCCAGGCCGTACCATTTTCCTAGCAGCAAGGATGTCTTTTTGCACAAGAAGCCAAACACCTCTCTTTCTAGCTTCTTGGTGATTGCAAAGGGGGCGCCTAGATTGAAGAAGGTCGTTTCAAGTGAAAAACAGGACAGAAAGTCTTCTTTCAAGCTGGCCGTACAGATTCATCATGGCTGCAAATAAAAAATCAGGTTTTTAATTCATAAATCAGCTGCCTTTTTCTATGCATGTGTGCTTTTTTATATTGTAAGCATTCAATTAATAAAAGGCATTTGCAGCTCATTGGTAGCAAGTGTGCATAGATATTAGCATATTTTGTTGTATTTTCATTATCTAGCACCATTTTATTTTAAAAATCAGAAAAAACATTTATATGCAAAAATCATTGAAAAACCACAAACCCTCAAATCTCAGCAAAACTTCATTATTTAGCATAAATTGGGTTTAGAGACACCATGTCTCTTACAGAAAAGATTGCCTTCGGCATTATAGACAAAGGGTGTGGAATGCAATCGACTGGTTTGAAGAATTTAACATCAAGTTCATTCCCTGTATAGACAATAGCAGAGCAGTTGCCCTTGCGATATCAACTTCTCTTTTCATGCCACATTCTGATTTTCATTATAATGCATTTCCTATTGAACTTATATACAGACTAGCTGTCCCAGACAATTACGACAATTGGCAAGTCTTCAATGATGATGATCATATCGAAGAATTTCTTGGCATGGAAGAGAATTTTAAAGAACTATTCTTTGAAGGAAGTGCTTCTCCCCCTTCAAAGAATCAATAACAGAAGATTCTAAAGCAATGGAATTAGGTGTTATCCAATTGAAAGGCAATCAAATTCCCAAGGGTCTAGTGTCCTTGGAGGATATATTCAATAGGCATGACAGACACGTTCAAGATCAGAGGAACTCAGCTAATAAGACCTTTGCTAAATATTCTCAAGTAAACATTGGTACTAAAGACAAACCTCAGCTTGTTAATTTGGGCAAGTGTTGTACTACAGAGGAAAGTGAAAGTTTCATCTCTTTGTTCACACAATATGGAGATGTGTTTGCCTGGTCATATGAGGATTTGAAGGTCTTCACACCTAGAGAATTGTCTCACACCATTCCACTAAAACTTGATGCTAAGCCTTTCAAACAGAAGCAAAGACACTACAATCCGTGCATTCAAGATACAATCTATGAAGGTTCAAAAATGGTGGACGCTAAGATAATTTTTCCAATTCAACATTCCACCTTGGTATCAAACATAGTTCTTGTGCGTAAGAAGAACAGAGAAATACGAATCTGCGTTGATTTCAGGAACTAAAATCAGTCATCACTAAAAGATAATTATCCCTTGCCGATCATGCAACATACCTTGCAGATGGTCACCAGTTCGAAGATGCTATCATTACTTGACGGATTTATCAGATACAATCAGATTGCAGTAGCTGAAGAGGATCAGATCAAGACAACATTCACCACCCCGTGGGGTACATTTGCCTATGAAAGGATGCCCTTTGTCCTTATCAACGCCGGTACCACATTTCAAAGAGCCATGGATTTGGCATTTGGGGATTTGAGTAACACGTTAATTGTCGTCTACCTTGATGACCTCACCACTTTCTCAAAGAAGTGAGAAGACCATTTTTCACACTTAGTGAAAGTGTTTGAAAGATGCAAGTATCACAACATTTCATTAAATCCCAAGAAGTTTATCTTTGCGGTGACGGAAGGAAAATTGCTTGGCCACATCGTCTCTAAGGAAGGAACTCGAATTGACCCTAGTCGGGTTGATTCTATCAAAACCCTGTCTTTTCCAACAAGCAAAACTGGGGTACACTCCTACTATAAAGTGAATTTCATACAAAGGTTTGTCCCAAACTTCTCAAAGCTAACCAAAGATATATCAGCTATGATGAAGAAAACGTTTGCATTTAAATGGACTAAAGAAGGAAAGAAGGTGTTCATCCAGATTAAAGAAGCCATCAGTCAATCACTAGTGTTGGTCCCACCTGAATTTGATAAGGATTTTATCCTTTATTGTTATGCATCGAAATACACTTTGTTTGCCATACTTGACACAAAAACTAAATGAGGAAACCAAATCTCCAATTGCTTTCATGAGCAGCAATTTCAAGGATATGAAATCAAGGTAATCTCAAATTGAAAAGAATGCATATGCAATTGTGAGGGTTGTAAAGAATTTTAGATTTTACATCTTGAACTCCCACACAACAGTTTATGTCACTGATCCAGCAGTCAAAAGTGTCTTAATTCAATGGAGATGGGTACAAAAAGAGGTAACTAGATCGCAAAAGTTTAGGAATATGACTTGGAGATCAAGCCAACCAAACTCGTTCACGGGAGAGGTTTGTGTCAGCTAATAGCAGAACATGGTGATCTAAAGCACCAAGCTTCCGATGGTGAACTCGAAACTAAGATTAAAGAGGGCCTTCCCATGGTCCTACTTGTTGATTCTACTGATGAATGGTACACTGAAATATGGTACTATTTAACTTATGCAGAATGTCCAACTCACATGGATAAACAACAGAAGAGAACATTCAAATTGAAAGCACAAAATTATGTGCTTATGATAACGTTCTATACAAGTGTGGGATTGATGGAACATTTTTGTTGTGCATCAACAAAGACCAACAACGACATTTGTTGAAGGCATTTCACAGTGAAGCATGCGGTGGCCACTTTTCATCAAGGGTTACGGCATTCAAAATCCTACGAGAATAGTTTTTCTGGCCGACTATGTTTTGCGACGCATATGATTGGGTGCACAAATGTCAGTTGTGTAAACAGTTTGTTGGCAAACTTAAATTGGCAGCCATTCCGCTCAGGCCAGTTATCATTGATGCTCCATTCCAGCAATGGGGTTTACATTTTGTAGGTCCAATCAATCCATGTTCCAATAAAGGGCATGTTTATGTCCCTACAACAACAGATTATTTCACGAAGTGGGTTGAGGCCATTCCTACCAAGCAGTCTACCTCGGAAGTTGTGTGCGACTTTCTGAAGGAGAATAATATTTCACACTTCGGGGTACCACACAAAATTGTGACTGACAAAGCAACAAGTTTCTCATCAGAGGAGCTAATCGAACTTTGTTTTGATCACAGCACCACCTTGTCACATTCATCAGATTATTACCCTCAGGGTAATCGACAAGCCGAGTCATCAAACAAAAACATTATCACAATCATAGTTGGCATACTCGCAGAGAACTCGACGAGACTTAAAAAACTCGGGAGTTTTTTTAAAAAACGAGTTTTTGTAGAGTTAACTCGCCAAACCTGCAAAAACGAGTTTTTTCGAGTTTTTGCAAAAACTCGCAAGTTTTTAGTGGCAAGTACTCGCCAAAAACTTGCGAGTCCGTGCAAAAAACTCGCCTGCGCAGTGTTAAAGGCTGAAGACGTCTTTTATTATGTTCATTTCATTTCAAAACCACTTGATACTTTGTGTGAGGAGCTAAAAACCCCCCCCAAGCAAGGAGATATCATTTCCAGCGATTTGCCATCAAGGAGAGCGGATTCAAACGCCATTTTGTGTGGATTTTGAAGGGAAATTCGATTCACAGGTAGGGTTTTTGTTTTTTGTTTTTGATTAATTATTTTCTTTCATTCTTCTTGCAAAATACTCATTCCAAATTGAAAAAAAGACATGATAGAGCACAAAGAAACAATTTTTTTGCATTTAGAATCCAAAAAACAAGATTCATCACAATCTTTTGTTGATTTTTGCTGTTTTTTTCATTTTTTTCACTATTTTTTGAAATTTTCAGACCTAGGTTCATTTTTTGTGTAGAATGATAAGATTAGTTAATAATGTTAATTGATAATTCATTTAAACACATTTGTATCAATTTAAATCAAATTTAGCTCTAGATTTTTGAAGCTTTAATGATTTTAGGTTGTTTTTTAAATTTTTTTGTATTAAAAAACTAATATGTTGTACATATTTTTTGAATGTGTAGATTGATCATTGAT
>VDFB02130074.1:0-27237 GCA_007258455.2 Sequoia sempervirens | reverse complement strand
ATCAATTTAAAATTCTTTCACTTTCTCTCCTTGTCACATCCTCCCATTTGCCACTCTGCCTCTAATCTTCTATTAATTAGCCTAATCCAATATTTGCACAACCTTAACCAAAAACCACATAAAATTGGCACCATCCTTTTTGGTCAATTCTTTCTATTTTTCCTTTTTGGTTATTAACCTCTTTCCCATGTGAATTTTTAATTCACATTTATTTGTCCTAGATTCCCCTCCTTTATATGTGAATTTTTAATTTACATTCCATTCTTCCAAGGCTTCTGGAACCTTGGACTTGTCACAATCTCCACATGTGACCAAGTCTCACCTTTTTGGAGCCCACCTTTTACCCTCTAGATCATCCTAGGAATGTGAATTTTTAATTCACATTTATCCCCCCAACCACCTTTCTTTTTCCCATGTAGATTTTTGAGGAATTCTAAAATTTCTCAAATGTCCCTTTCACTCCCACTTGGGGACAAGAAATCCCTTTTTGTGGAAATCCTCTCATCCCCCAAGGTGCATGTCCTTTTCCACCTCATGTACCTTTTTGACAACTCATCTCCACCTCATATCCTCTTGTCCACTTCACCCTCCACATGTCAAGATGTGAGGGCTTGTGGAGTTCTCAACCCACCATAACCCTTCATCTTGACCTTGTTGGATCAATCTTGACCCTTGAATTCTCTAGAGAATTCAAAATCTTCTATAAATACCCCCTTCTCAAGGGCATTTCCAACACTTTGCATTTTGATAACTACATGCTGTCCATTTGAACTCTCAATCCTTTTGCCATCATTTAGCCATCTTTGTTCATCATCTTGCATATTGAATCTTGCATATAGTCATTCAAACAATCATCTAAGGAGCACACAACCAATCCAAGCAAGGGCCAATCAAAGAGGTATCAACAACAAGGGAGGTAAAAGTATTTGTGTTTCATTTTATTTGCATTCCTTTTCGTTGAACTACTCTTTTGGCTAATCTTGAGGTGTCCTTGGTATTTTGTTATTCATGTTTCTTAGTTAGCTTTCACATTTAGAGCAGTAGAAATTCAAGGTATACAATCTTATTTACAACATTAGAATCAAGGTCATCTGATCATAAACAACATGTTTATCATTCAATCAACTCAAAATCATTATGAAAATCCCTTGAATCATCATAAGGCACAATTTCTTAGAAATCTAGGATTTTCAGCCATCCGGGGAAATCAAGCCAAAGAGGAATTTTGAGGAATTCCATGCCAATGGATTTTAACGATCATGGCACAAATACCATAAATTAATCATCCAAAATGAAGAAAAAGCATGAACCATCTCTCTAATTATTCAAATAATCCATGAGATGCCAAAATATATAACATTTAATCCATTTATTTCTCTAATTCTTCATATTGTGGGATTCTTTGGGGAAATTCATCGGGGAAGGAAATCCATGAAGCTAGCATGACTCTGAGTTTTTACATATCTTTAGGAAAATGAAGGGACGACAAAAAATTAGGGAATTTCAAGGGTTAATGAATTCCACGAGGCTCTCAAAATCTTGAATGTTATCATTTAATCACGACTTCGCTCAAATTGATTGAATGATCACAAATTTGGGGATTTTGGGCTTAAAGTTAGCTTGTTTTGAATCTCTTACAGATCATCTTCAAATTCTAAACTCACTCAAAAGCAAATCGATGGGGATTGGTGATGCCCTAAATTTGAAACCCTAAAATTCTGCCATGAACACACATAACTAGCTTGGATTCAACTTATTTTTTTTGTTAAGTTCAAAAAATGGATCTTTCATGGCCTACACAAGTGAGTTACTACCTAATGAAACTGGAGATAAGCTCACAAACTCACTCAAGGTCATCAATTTAGCAAACTCGAATAACCCTAAATCATACCAAGCTGAGACAATAACACACACAGGGTCGAGCTCAAAGGTGAAGTTGGCATTATCAAACCCAAAAAATTAACCAAAGGGATGCACCTTCTAGACTTTAAGAAATCATGAAAACGTCTTGCACAACCCTAGCTTTAGAATGCTCAATGCTAAACATGTAAAATCCAAACTCCAAGCATACTCAAGATGCCAAAAAATAATTCACATTCAACAATCAAAAGAAAGGAAATGAATACATACCATTGATGAAGTGAATTCGATTATAACAATGACTGGTAGCAAGCTTTAACGCCCTAACAAATAACAACAACAATGATGACACCTAGGAAATTCACTACCAAATCCAAGAATCCAAAAGTCCAAATGCCAAATCAAGCCAAGCACTCAAGATCAAGCCCCTCAGATTAGAAGACAAATGATAAAACTTCAATGGCACAAGAATCCCTCAAAATTTACTAAATACATGCCGCAAAAATCGTATAATCAAGCCTTGATTCCATTGACAAGACAACCCAAGACATAACCCAGGAATTCAATGAGGTGCGGGAATTTTGGAAAAATCTAGTCAACATGGAATTCCGTGAAGTACCAAAATCTCCAGATCATAGTGTAAAATCCTCCTCATCAGGTTTTCAAGGAAACCGAGGAATTCTGCCGAAGGAGGAAATTCTAGAAATCAAAGGAAAACCCAGAAATATCCTGAAACTTAAGATTTTCAACAAATAACTTAAGAGGATCATTTGTGCAAGCAAGATAAACACTCAAGCACATTCCAAAGCAACTAAATCCTCAAAACCAAATGGCCAAAGCATAAAAAATTAGAGTAAAAAGAGGGTCCCTACTTTCAGTGGGGCATGTGTGCGAAAACTGCACAATAGTTCCTTTCAATTTATTGACATCAAAATCTGATAAATCCTAATGGGGAAACTCAACTTGATGATCAAATTTTGGGTTTTTTCTGATTGGGAACTTTTAGATGTTTGATCAAAGTTTAGGTAAAGGATTTCATTTGAAGAAGTCAATTTTAACAAGTTTCGACTCTAAGGAACTTAAGGAATAATTCTAAACTTGAGAAGATTCTACAATAATTAGTTCCAATTGTGAAATGGGGGACAAATTTCCTTCTTAGACAAGATGTTCAAATCTTTGGAAAAGTCTTGGATTTTGGCAATAGTAAAATGAATACAAGTTGGGGTTATTCTTTGAAGCTTTTCTATAGAAATTGAAAAGCAATCTATCTCTAATTTCATAGTATTGAGAGACATTTTTGATGAGCTTTTGGACTAAGAGCTATGGCTTTTGGTTTCCAGATTTTAATCTTTCATGAAATAATTGGATAAAGACCATGTTTAGACTTTGTTGCACCTGAGGAATTATTTTGAATTGGATTTTTTTTCTAAATCTGGTTTCAAAATGTTGGATAGGAGTTAAATTTAGCTCTTTGGTTATGAATTTCAATGAATGCGCTGTAATAGTTAGTGAATGCGCTGAAAGGAAAATGCACTATAGCATGGCTTGGATGTTCCATAGAAAGGTTTGAATGCATTGCATAATCAGGTATATGCACCGTAGAATAACTCAGATGTGCCAAAGTTTTAGGTGTATGTGCTACAAAAGTTGGTAAATGCACCACAAAAAGCATTGTATGCGCGGATAAAAGTTATGAATGTGCTATAACAGTGGGTGAGAGTGCTGGAAAAAGTAGTGAATGTGCTATAATAGAGGGAATATGTGCTAGAAAAAGTAGTGAATGTGCTATAACATCGGGTATATGTGCTGGAAAAAGCAGTGAATGCGTTGAACCAGATAATGTAACAATTTATTGCCAGTTTACTTGATTTTTCAAGTTTTTGGTTAGAGAATGGTTTGTTTCAAGTGATGTGTTTTGAACCATAGTTTTGCAATTTTCTAGTGTGTAAGGTTTCATTTGAAGTTTGTTTTTAAAACACTTTGACAATCACAATCAAGCAATGTACACTCTTATGGCTGTGAAAGACTGTATTCTTTTGGATTTCATGTGGATTTTACCCCAACCACACTTATTCTTAGCAGATGAATTCAAAAGCTTTGCCACATAGGCTCCCCCTTATAGTGCACTCACTTCTCAGGTCAACCAAGCTTCCAACCCCCATAAAACTCCCATGGCAAGCTGATCATCTCTACTTAAAACTGTGAGAATATTACTAATACACAAACAACAATATATGACTAAATAAACTACTAAAAATTGCATATAAATGACTAACTTTAGTCACGTGACTATTAGTGGTTTATTTGTAGTCATTTATAACACCACTAAATTTATGACTAAAAAATTTTAGTCATTTATTTAGTCATTAATTTGGTCATTGATTTGGTCATTGATTTAATCATTTATTTAGTCATTAATTTTAGTCACTAATTTTAGTCACATGACTATTTTAGTAATTTATTTTTAATCATTTATAACACCACCAAATTTATGACTAAACTATTTTAGTCATTTATTTAGTCATTGATTTTGGTCATTGATTTAGTCGTTAATTTAGTCATTTATTTAGTCATGGTAGTGATTTGTTTAGTCATATATTTAGTCATTAATTTAGTCATATATTTAGTCACTACTTTAGTCATATTTAGTCATTAATTTAGTCATTGATTTAGTCATATATTTAGTCATCAATTTAGTCATTTAGTCATTAATTTAGTCATTACTTTAGTCATATATTTAGTCATTTTTATTTATTTGTTTCCATTAATAGAAAAGATTGCTTATCAACTATCTAAAATATTTGCACAATAAAAAAATAATGAGAAGGTAAAAATAACTTATTTTATTAATAAAAAAGATATTACATTTAGCTGTGTAAGCTTGAAAATGGAGTTACAACTTGTTGTCCCAACATAAAAGAACTTGAAAAGATTACAATACATTGCTAAGAGATAAAATAACTAGTTGAAATCTGCTCCAAAACCTTGCCTTTATGTTGTTCAACAACTTACAAAAGAATAGGAACATGAATGTTATTTTATATCATAACCTACAGTCCCTTACCCTTGTAATGCATAAGTACACGATACATCTTTGCAAAGGAACTTTCATTCTATAATTGTGATAAAGCTCCAATCATCTGTATGCTACCCTCATTCAAACTAACTATGCAAAAAGATATTCAAACTCTCTTGCCTACTATAGCTCTTTATGGAAACTATTCCACCACCTCCACTAGCCCATCCCTTAACTCTAGAATCACTTATCATACCCATTCCCTTCCTACACAAGGCAAAAAAGAGTCCCTCAATGCTACAATCAATAAAACCAGTCTAAATGTAAGCAAAGAAAGTGCATCCATGGTTAGTGTAAATAATAACCTTAAATTTGAAATAATTCAATGGGTCTATACTAAAGTACCAAAGCATTAAGGAGATTTTAGATTTTCTACCATGTTCATAACCTAGAAAGATTAATGACTTACGTCAAAATAATGACCTCCATGGGTCATTATCAATTAAAATTGCTTGCATTTGTTAAATATCTATCATGAACATTGTTGGAATTGTGTGTCTCAATCCCACAGGCTGAAACCTCTTGTGAGCAATTTCAGTGAGACTATGGAGATTTCTAGCCAACCTACTAGTTGATCCTGACTATCGCTGTGACCTCTTGAATGTCTTGGTGATCGGCATCTGAAACCTTCGGCGTACCCTTGGACAGTTGGGAGGATGTCTTGGCGACGGTAGAAAGTCTAGCTGATATTGGCGTGACCTTTGATCTGTCTGGCTGATGGAACTATCGGTATGACTTGCTTCTATCAGAATGTGTCCTAGTGATAGGGGGTATGTCTCACCGACGGTTTAATTCCTAGTAGATGTCAGGGAGACCTACAATGACTGGAGTCATTTGTGTAACCTTTTTGCTTCAATATGAAGTCTTAGCGATGAAGGGTTGTCTCGCCGAATGTTATGTCATCGGTGTTGGTGCTCGACATGACTTGAAGACTTTAGTATGAAGTCTTAGCAAAAGCAACGAGTCTCGCCAATAGTAAAAGGTCCTCAACATGACATGTGATGCTCGGTGTAAAGTCTTGGTGAAAGACGATTGTCTTGCCGGCTCGATATGACATGAAGTGCTCAGTGGGATGTCTTAGTGAGAGCGGTAAGTCTTGGGATGTTCTTCTCAGCATGACTTGAAGACTTCGGTATGAAGTCTTGGTGAACTGTGATGGTCTCGCCGATGGCTGTGTGGTCTTTAGTGTAACTTGAAGGCATCAGTATGATGTCTTGGCAAAGAGTGTTTGTCTTACCAATGGGAATCCTAATGTTGGTATGACCTCTCAGCGAAAGCGATAAGTCTTGCTAACTATTGCTTGGTGTTTGGTATAAACATAAAGGCTCAGTATGATCTCTCAGCGAATGATGATAGTCTTTCCAACTGTTGGACATTTTAGAGTGACCTTTGAACTTTTGTATGATGTCTCATTGAATGGTGATTGTCTTGCCGATGAGAATGTTGAGGTTGATGTGACTTGGGAACTTCGGTAAGATGTCTTGGCGGCAAGAGGAAGTCTGAGCGATAGCTTGTGAACTCAATATAATGTCTTGTCGATAGTGAAGAATCTTGGTGACAATGACGATATGGGCTTTGTGGCATCAAGGAGACACAGTTAGTGTCTCACCGACATGCGACATAGGTTGAATGCCCTTGATCAAGTGAAGACTTTCTGACATGGTGCATTTTGGAAAAATTAGAGAGAGAGCAGAATGTGAACCATTTGTTGTGAGACTATTGCAACAGTTTCTATGTGGAAAGGAAAAAATCTACATGAGGAAATGGAAACATCTTCGACGATAATGATGCTGAGTTGGAGATTGTTGTCCGACAGTTGAAAATGAAGCCCATTGAGAACGCATGCATATATGTATGCATTGGACGTTCTGTAAAAGGGCTGATAAGCCAAGGAGTTGAAGAGCTGAGAGCCAGAGAGATAGTGATAGAGAGAGGACCGAGTGGCTGCCGAAAGGCCAAGGCCATGAGGTCGAAGCAAAGGAAGATATTAGGTAGTGTTATGCTGGAATCTCTCTTGATCTCTCAGGGAGAGTTTGCTACCAGTTGTATCCAGAATGAACAAGATGTAATCTCTGAAAAGGCTATGAGCGTGAAATTGTATTGTAGCCATTTGTTGCTGACTAATATAATGGCTCGATCTTTGGAGTGTGTGGTTTTTTATCCAAAAGGATTTTCCCCACGTAAATCTGTTTGTTCTAGTTTCAATCTCATCTTTCATGTCTATTGGTTCTTGTAGTAGAATTTGTTAATGCATGATGTTGAATTTACATGAGCTTCTCTCAGAAGGATCAATGTGGAAAATGAACTGTGTCTGTTTTCGCTTTAGGACATAGTTGTATGTGTCTTTGAGGCAACCTAATCAAAATGAAAGTTGTCGAAGGCACTACTATTCTTAGAGATTTCTTTGAGATGCAACAAATTTTCCTAACAAACATAACATCTTAAAAGAATATTTCCTTGCTATTAAAACAAAAGTGATCAAGGTATGAACTCTAATAAAGAAATTACCATCAATCTAAGCCAACATAAATATAAGAAAAAGTGGTGTTTACAACCAAACAACAACATTAGTTGTTGCTATGTAAGAAAAATATAACAAAACATGCCAAGAGATTGTAGACCAATATCAATGATTTTTTTATTCATTAGTAGTGCTTGTACACAAAATATAGACTAGGAAACATCTATCAAGATTGGACTACTTTCCTAGACTAGGAAAAACATGTATAAACTACCTGACAATTTTCAAATATAACACAACCATCAACAATTACCTAAAGCCAAATCATAGCAACTACCCATGAGTCAACAAGGAATTAGCATAAAGTCAGTTTACAAAAAAAATACAAAAACTTAACAAGTTAATTTATATGAACTACATCCTCCCCCGCCCCCCATTCAAACCTTCTTTGCAATGCTAGCATCTTCAGCATATGCATCTTGAATGTTTTCAGCAAGCCTATGAAGAAAGATATTTGAAGCTCCTCCTACAACCATAATAAATGGACCAGTAGCTAGAGTTATAAGGGCAACTTGCCAATTGTTTATGAATTCCACAACAAGACCTCCAAAAAATGTTGCCATGTTATGGACATAATTTCCCACCTGGTTCATCAACTTAATTACGTACATCCCCAAGGAAAGTTGTGAATTGTTGAGTACACAAAGCAATCAGGACAAGCTTAGTTGGTATATCACTGGGCAATGGGGATAGGATCAATATACTAAACAATGGGATAAGCTTATTCTAATACATAATTTCAATGGGGACAAACTCTACATGAAGGTTGTGATTGCAACAGTTAGGAATTGTTGAGAAGATACTTGGAGATGAGTCTTGGTTTTATTTAAGTATTTTAAGCACTTTGGAATTTTATAAAATTTTAACCAATGTCTTTCATCTTTAAGATTTTAAAGAATCCATAACCTATAACTCTTTTCAAAACCATTTTCATGGTAAATTAATTAAGCTATGTTTTAATATAGGATTATACCCATCAAGTTATAAACAAAGATACAATGCTAGCCATTTAGCCAAAAAGATAACCATACTAGACAGAGTCACAACATCTCTAGTCAACAATAATCCTAGATTAGACATGCTATCAAGACAAAATATCTAATATCAAGATAAAACACCTAATATCAAAATCATGGGGATCTAAAGCTGATCACAAACTCTATCTCAATTGAGTTAGTAGCATATATAAATAAATTGAAATTTTTGCCTTATTGTTGCATTTATACAGGTTAAAATGAAAATGAAATAGAGTACCTTGAGAGCTCTCCCAAAAAGTAGTAGGAGTCCCATGTTACAAAGTATGAAATATGCAAATTGAAAATCCCACTTTCTACCATGAATCTGAAAACCATCACAACAAGAAAAAAAGATTGAAATTTTATCACTATAAAACAAAAAAATATAAACAATAGCTATGATAACAGCTATCTACTCATATATATATCTATAAAAATCAAGGCCAAATGATATGAATTATTGTTATTAACTATGTTTTGACGTAAATATACATAAATATTGCTATAGAAACATCAATGCATAGGTTGTGGATCATATATGAATATAGGAATTCATCATTTCTTTAGAGGCATTCATGACACTCATATAAATGACCTTCAAGGGTTTTAAGACCATAAAATAAGGAGCACTACAAATATTTCAAAACACATTTTTACTCCAACAGTCAACTCTATCATAACAGGGCATTAGAAAAAATGGGCTCAACACCTTTAATTTCATCAAATCCCAACTTTGAAGAAGGTTCACAACACTTCTTAATATCAACTCCAAAAATTTGCACTGATAGTGGTCACTAGATTCTACAAATAAGCATTGAAAACCCTTACTTAACCTTCTTCCCTAATGTCAAGCATGCAACTTGTCTTATAGGTGTAATTGATCACAACATTGTAGGTTACTTGAATATCATTAGATCTTCCAAAGCTAGGACTAAAAACACCCCTAGTGGAGTCAAGGGGCGTTGCCCCTCATGGGGGTCTGGGGGAAATGCCCCTAGTGGGATTGAGGGTAGCACCCCTTGTGGGGGTCTAGGGGCAATGCCCCTAGCAAGGTCGAGGGGTAGTGCACCTCGCAGGGGTCTAGAGGAAGCACCCCTAGCGAGGTTGAGGGGTAGTTCCCCTTGCAGGGGTTTGGGGGCAGTGCCCCCAGTAGGGTCAAGGGGTAGTGCCCCTCACGGGGGTTGGGGGGCAGCACCCCCAGCAGGGTCAAGGGGTAGCACCCCTCGTGGGGTCCCAATTTAAGGCTTCAAAAACCATACAAAACTCCATGGAACACCTCATTTTCATGATTTTTTGAGTTGCAAAAAATTAGTGGGATGAAAGCATATCAGCATGCTTTCATTGGCCTATCGGTGGAGCTATGAGGGGAGTTCCCTTGATGTAGTAATGTTAGGCCGATAGTGACACCCTAACATTACTACATCGGGGGAGCTCCCCTCATAGCTCCACCAATAGGCTGATGAAAGCATATCGACAACTATGATAGGTTTCCAATGGAATTAGGAAGGTTATTTAAACCTCTATAGTCTTCTATGTTCAAGTGTTGTAGCTGTGACAGGTTGCCAATGGAATCAAGAAGGTTATTTAAACCTCTACAATCTTCTATGTTCAAGTGTTGTAGTTGTGATAGGTTGCTAATAGAATTAGGGGGTTATTTAAACTCTTACACATTTTTGTGTTCAAGTGCTACAACTGTGACAGGTTGCCAATGGAATGAGGGAGATTATTTAAATATAGACACCCTACCATGCTCAAGTGTTGTAATTGTGGCAGGTCACCAATGGAATCAGGAAGGTTATTTAAACGTTCACACCCTTCTATGTTCAAGTGTTGCAGTTGTGATAGGTTTCCAATGGAATCAAGAAGGTTATTTAAACCTCTACAGTCCTCTATGTTCAAGTGTTGCAGCTATGACAGGTTGCCAATAGAATCAGGGGGGTTATTTAAACTCTTACACATTTCTATGTTCAAGTGCTACAACTGTGACAGGTTTCCAATGGAATGAGGGAGGTTATTTAAATCTATACACCCTACCATGTTCAAGTGCTACAGTTGTGATAGGTTTCCAATGGAATCAGGAAGGTTATTTAAATGTTCACACCCTTCTATGTTCAAGGTTGTAGCTATGATAGGTTTCCAATGGAATTAGGAAGGTTATTTAAACCTCTATAGTCTTCTATGTTTAAGTGCTACAGCTATGACAGTTTCTAATAGAATCATTCAACTTCTTGACACAACACTTTGACACACTTATTCAACTATACCCTTCAACAATGTAATCTAATCACACAACTTGACCTTTACATCTAGACATGTCAACAAGACTTGGGGATGCATTGAATACTCTCAACATGACAAAACATGAATACACAAACAAACTTTGCACTTAAAACCCTCCATTCATCCATCACTTCCTTACTAGCCTAGGCATCCTTGTAGCATCAATCAATATGAAATTCATGATAAAAAATTATTAAAGGTAATAACCATACAAGGAAACCTAGTTCAAATGCATAGGATCAAACTCCAAAAGTAGATGATTCAAAATACTAATTTTTAAGCCTCAAAAAGGCTTAGTTAGGCCTGTGTAAAGAAGGAATCCAACTACCAAGGCACACCCCAACACCCCTAATTCCTTAAATTGACTCCAACAAGTTCCCCAAGACCCATTTCACATATTTCATCCATTACTATGGCTCAAAACCTCAGAAAAATAAAAGAAATGCTTTCAAAACATCATTTTCTAGACTGTCACATACAAAAACCAGACCTAGGGCATTAGATAATTCTCACAAACATCCATGTTTCCTCCTGAAACCAATTGCATCATGTAGAGGACCCCTAAATCCACCATTCCACCAAAAATCAAAATTTTCCCATAGTGGAATGGCGAATTATCAACATATTTGTAACCAAACCCTTGTTTTGTAGGGTTTCATACCCACTTTTAGAGAATTGGTGTAACTATCTCAATTATTAATGAAATTAACTCAAATCACCACCAAAAGAAAGTAGATTTACCCCTCTAACAAACCATGAATATTTGGAGGTCGTAAAATAATTCTATAGACCGTACCAAGCATGGGAATAGTGACAAATGTTGGAAAATATTAGAAAAATAGAGTTTATTTGCTTCAAATCTCCAAAAATGCCAACATCAAACCTGCCTCGACCCAATGGAGGATTTTTAAACTTTTCACCACCTTCCCCAAATGGCCCTCAACCATTTTTCAAAAGAGGGAACCATTGGTTAATGATAATTACATCATAATGTGGAGATTACAACAAATTACATGACAATTTTGCATTTTGGAGCAACTTTTCAATCCTAAACTCTTATGACTTCTAAAACCACTCTAATGGATTCAAAATAGCCTTATTACATGTTCAAAACTCCAACCTTGCACATTTACATACAAATTCAAGTTTTTTTGCCTTCCCAAGGCTACATGACAACATTTGAAGCAAGGTTGCATTTTTGCACATCTTAATCACAAAACTCAAAGACTCACCCTAGATCATAATCAATGGTCTTAATGGACCTTATGTAAGAAAAAAAATACTCAAAAGACTCATACTAATCCTACTAAACACCTATTTCCATCAAATGATTAAAAATAGAGGATGAGGTGTAGGTGCTTCTGCACCAAAAAGGCTTTAGAAACTTTCAAGCAAATGCAATTAGCGGGTCTGAAGCCAAATTCCACAACCTATGCTAGCATCCACCCTACCTGTGCCAAAATGGGAGCTTTGGACCAGGATATGAACATCCATCAGAGCATAATAGATGGGGTATTTTTGTCATATACTATGGTTGGAGTTTGAAGAAGCAGCATTGGTAAAGGTTGTAAGAGAGTTCCTGGAGCATGAGAAAACTTGTTGGAAGGTGTTTGAAGCATTGGTAAGAGTTCTAGGATTATGGAGTACCCATTTTCAACAAACCCCCATGAAACTTGTCTACAAATATCATTGTTCTAGGGTTTGTAGAGGAAGGAGTGGGAAAAGCCATTTCAAAAACATTGAAAGCTATATTTGATTCATGAATTCTTATAAGATGTCCCTTAATTAAATATGATTTCTTAGTGTCCAAACTCATTTAAGAACAAAAAGTGTAAATATTGGTTGGAAACTATTTGTTACTCAAAAAGGGATAAGCTCAATATTCTCTTACTGGGAAACCACTTTGCAGTAGCAATTCCATGCACCAAGGCTATATGGATGTTGTTGAATAATGTAGCATGCACAGTCATATCCATTTTTTGGGTTTGTTGTATTGTATGCAACCTTTGCATGCACCACAACAAAAGAAAATATTAACTTGAAATTACATATATTCAATTGATTTGGGTAAAAATGTAATTATGTCAAATCAATGGCATCATATGAACTTAAAATTTGTACTTAAAACCTCAAATTTACAGTCCAAGTAAACCTAAATTACCCTAAGTTTGAATGGATATTGTCAAGACAAAATTACAATCTTACATGCACCCAATGAACAAAGTTCATCTTGCTTTTCTTAACAAAAATGGTTGTGGCTTGATTTCAAGCTATGATTTATAATTTCAAATGCTTCCCAATATCTCTTTAATGATGCCAATGCCTTGCATATCTATAGTAAATAATTGTAGAAAGGTTATGATTAGATTCTTCTTTGCAATTTATTTTGAAATATGGTCCAGAAAAAATAGCCAATGTTGCAGCTACTCACAATACATAAAATGTTAGATCTTCTTGTCTGTTACAATGAGCATCCAATGTCATTATAATCATTCTTTATGACCTTGTTTCTTTTAAGGTGAAGAAACACTTTTTAGGTTCATTCAAATTTAAATGCTCAAAGATACAATGGGGTGGGTTCCTTTTTGAAAACTAAAAATTATTTGTCAATTTATATTTGTAAATCAAGCAAGCACTGAAATGTACCCTAATTTTTTAAAAGTAGATGCTACTTCCTATTTGATTATAGATATGTTTGCTTATGCATCACAATGTAGTGCCAATAAGGTATAAATGCAAGAGAGAATGAAAAATATTCACGATACTGTAGTAGCGTTTTGCAAAAATACATAATGTGGATTACTATCTGTGGTCATGGACTGCATGGATCTTGCACTCAGTGCTTGTCATCCATACAAAGGATCAATCAAAAAAATTGCTTTGTATTGACCAATAATATATCGACAAACTTTCCTACAATGACAAGTAAGGTGATGGAAAAGGAAAACAAATGCATGACTACATACCTCAATAATCAATTTATAATGTTCCTCATCCTTGAGAAGGTTTGGTAAGGGAGGATCCTTTATCACAGGTTCCTGTCATATCATTATTTTTTAGTGCCACTTAATATCGACACACATAATATCAGAAAAATAAATACATTATAAGTGGCACTATTTAGTAAATTCATGTATGATTCCATTTCAGGATATTCATCCATTAAGCTTGAAAATTTTTCCAACATACTGCCAATCAAAGAATTCATATTGGAAGTTCTTCATCATCTAAATCACTCTACTATTCTAGGCCTGCAACCAAGGTAGAAACTTTCTTCTCTTCCTTTCTAGAAGCCAATTTTGCAAGTTTTATTCTCGCTCTTAAAGCTTTGTTCCTATATAAAAAGAAATACATAGAAGGAAATGATCAATATGTAAATGATTTGCAAGAATTAAAAAATAGAAACCCTAGATCCTCATTAAATTGAATTGACTTAAAGAATCCAATTGCAATCATATTGAAGCCAAAATACTTAGGGGATAATAATATATGGCATTAAAAATTAATAAAACTAAGAGTGAATTCCAAGGTTGATTAGTACAATTATTTTCTATATTGTAAATACTTATCATTCAAAGATAAATTAACAAAAAAATACAAATATAGTATTTGAGATTAAATACTTCAAATCAACTAAATGATTTTAAAGACAACATTTATATATATTTCATCTCCCTTTAAACAATTGGAATTCAGAAGAAAATGCCTTGTGACTTTGAAATCCAGCCCTTGCAATGATTGAATCAATGATAGGCAAGCTCATTTTCAAGGAACAACTCAACATTAGTCTCCTCGAATCTACTTGTCAAAGTCTAAACACTCTAGCTCACATCTGAAAATGGACATAAATATAACAACCTTAACTAAAATGAAGCTTTTCTACTCCTAAAGCAAGATCTTCAAAAGCAACTACTTTTATGTAAAACAAAAGAAATAGATGAACCTCCCATCCACCCTATCATCCTCATCATATTCATATGAAATAGGTTCAAGAGATAGTGAGTATCATGTCAAGCAATGATCACAATGATCAAATGAAAGGGGTTGAGAGGCAGAGTTTCAAAGTTGCATTGGACACTCCAAGTAAAGAGGATAGTTGGTGACTATTAAATTATTTACAGCCATCAATCTATTTGATGTATATAATTTCCCAGAATTCAGAATTTGAATGTAATGAAACTAACCATAATTACAAAAGATCTAACACTAAAATGTAGTACAAAATGAATTGTTTCACAGAATGTCTCAAAGAGATGTCATCTCATGGAATGAAATGATATGATTGCAAAATGTACACAAAATGGATTTTAAAAGGAAGCTCTCAAAATATTTGAATTAATGAAGCACTCTCGAACAACAACATTGTAAGATTTTCTTTTGTTCTAGATGCATTTAGTCATGCAGGTTTAGTGGATGAGGGTTGCACACACTTCACACATCAGTAACCCTTATTGCATTACATATATAGTTGATCATTAGGTGTGCATGGTTGACCTTAGTGCCTATGTTGGCTATCTTGAGGACACCCTAAACATTATTACTAAGATACTAGTTAAAACTTTGGTCCTTGTCGATCATTTATGAATATAGGATGAGTATTCCAGCAACACTACTTTTTTATTTGGATCCTAAAAAATTTGTAACTTATGTTCTCTAAAACATCTGTGCAAAAATGGGGAGGTGTGGTGAGATTCAAATAGTAAGTAAATTGATGAAAGATAGAGGAATTAAAAAGATACCTGCATGTAGTTGGATTGAAGGGCATAAAATGGTACATGCTTTTTTGTGTAGGAGACATATCACATCCACAAACATGGGAGAGATATGCAAAATTAGAGAAATTGGCTTGGCAAATGAAGGCAATAGGTATTTCCAAATTCAAGGCTTTTACTTAATGTTGTGGAATAGAAGAAAAAATAACCATTTATCTGCCACCATAGTGAAAAGTTAGAAATTGTATTTGGTTTGTTAAACATGGCCCCTAGTACAACTATTAGAGTTGTTAAGAATCTTCGAGTATGTTCTGATTTTCACACTACATCTAAATTCATCTCCAAGATTGTTCAAAGAGAAATTGTTTTGAGAGATGTGAACCATTTCCATCATTTTAGATAGGGACAATGTTCTTGTGGAGAATATTGGTGGTACTAAATGAAACAATCTAAAAAATAGGCTTGCACTATAATAATGTGCACTACATCAGATATCTAATAATAACGAAGGGACATCCATCAAATCATAATAGTAGGGATTTTTTTTGTCATATGTTGTAGTTACAAGTGCCCTTGCTATCTACATACATGAAAATGTGGAAGCATAGACAAGGCAAGAGAACTATTTCCAAAAATTCCTCAAAGAAATGTGATATCGTGGTGTAGTTTATTTTATCCATACAAATCCAAATCACTCTCTAAATATTAGCTCATCCTGTTGTGATTGTATTTAATTATTTTATTTTTAGTAAATCCTTTTTGACAATGGATAGGGTAAATGTGTTTGTATTTGTGTCATTAAATGTTGCATTGCTTTCTTATACTTATGGGATCTCACACTTTACATATACAAGACTTTGTGCCATAGAAGATTAGAGCAGCAAAAACTCTATCACAAAAGGCTTCAACGGAAAATTGAGCACGATGTTATTATCAAAGCATTAGAGTTTTGTATTGGTAATATATTTTTGTAGGAATGCAATTAAGGAATATACATTTTTATTTTAAAAGTAACTTTCTCAAGAATTGAAATTAGGAACTATAACTTACCATACCATTTGTATTGTATTTATGTAATCCATGCAAATATTGGCTATGCATTATACTTCTTGAAATGCCTTTTCAAGTTGTTAAGAAAGCTCAGAGTTGTTTTAGATGGCAATGGAAGAAACTCAAATGTGTAATATAATTTTTTTCTCCTCAATGTCTGAGAATAAACACTAGGAAGATCTTTTTTAATTATGTGTAAATCATGGTAATATTCTTGTTTCATTGTCAATTATGTTTCTCTTTTTTTTTGTCTGTGTATGAGGAAATATAATAATTCTTCATTAACTGGATAATGAGAAATTACGGTAATTCTTTTTCTCAAATAATATCGAAAGGGCCATAAATAAGTTTGAGATTATTATACTCCATTTCTTTTTAGCAGACCAAGTAATAATGTGATTCTTTTCACTTGTAATGGTGACAATGGAGTGATAAAGATTACATTTTAACTTGTTTGATAGGTAACCTGATTTTTTGGAATTGTATGACTAATTTTTAATATATATAACTTTCTTTTCTTGGTTAAGTGTGAGTTCTATTGGGGCCTAAGCCCTTTGAAAAAATATTATAAATACAATCTCATGGGTGCACAAACATACCATCACCTAAATGAAACCAGATAATATCAATAATGAAGCCATCCAATAACCACCAAAAGGAGAAACCAGCAAAAAGAACTTCCCACAAACAAACAAAAAACCATACTAAGATTTGGATCAGACACGAAATTTGGGTTGAGTATAAACCTAGGCTCCAAAAATGATCAACCTTTAGCTCTTACTAGAGATAGAGGTGGGAGGGTGAATTTACTCAATATTTCTGACCTCCCATCCCTCAAAATAACCCTTAGATTTCAACATATAAAGCCAAGTCCTGACAAAATAGGGTCATATCCAAACACTTCAACATTGACTTGGAAGCCTGATTTTAGCAATCTCTTCAATTTTTTGCAAGAGAATGGGGAAAGATCCCTAGTTAGAGAGCCTAAATTTCAATTTGATTACTTTGGCACAAGGGCACTCCAGGCTTTTCCTGCATCACCATAAAAGGGAAAGCATTAAACCCTAGAAATGGTGTGGTGTTGCGATGGAAGGATAAGACAAAATTGCATTGCATATCACAAACTATTTGAGGATTATTTTGAAATTAAAAAGAGTTAAAATAAAATGAAATGGATAAATACCTGTCGAATTACAGTGATCTTGGTTTTTTTTCATATCCATTGGGACCATGACTACGATCTGAATTATCAAAAATAGTAGAAACCATGGCCTTTGTCACTCAGTCCTACACTTGCTTGTACACCTCACTCCTAAATTTGAAGTCTTCAATTTGCCAAATTGGTAATTATTTGATTTCCTTTTCAGAAATTTCCACCTTAATAATGTTCAACTTCACGATTTGATGAAAATACATTAAAGAACAAAATGTCTTTTATTCATCACTTTTGCCCACCACCTAGCCCCTCCTGAGGGAATTAAACTAGCACTATTATTTTACCACATTTATTTTTGCTTGTAACATGAATATTAGGCCGATGCATTTTTGCCTCATCATTTCTTATTTGTCAAATATTTTTTATATAATACAAAAAAATAATATATAAATATAATACAAAATATAATTAGTATATTGTATATATTTAAATAATACTAATACAAATTAAATTATATATAATATAATTATACTTATTATTATATTTAATAATATATATAGGTTATATTATTATTATATATTGTATTCTCATAAAATTATTATAATTAATAATTAATACTTAATATATTTTACAAAACAAATTAAATTACCATAAAAATTTGATAGCTTAACTGATCTCTGAGACAGAAAGAAAGAGACAGAGGTATAATACCCATATAGAGAGGAATTATATACTAACACTTGCACCCAAAGGAGGTTCAAGGATTGCACCGTTAGAAAACTGTATGTATGTTAATATATTAGAGAGTATGTGTTGAAGTTAGGGCTCCCAAACATGCTTCCTCTCTGACCCCATCATGGTGGATTATGGGATCGAATGTAAAAAAAAAATTAAGAAATGTGTGAAGGCCTTAAGAATGCATCGAGAGGCAATGCCTTCCAAGCAACCTAGACAGCCAAATGGCCCGCTTAGGTAGGGGTCTCATGAAGAGGGCTTAATTAGCTCTATGGATTATGATCAAAAGAAAAAAGAAAAAAGAATAGAGTAATAGTCATTTATTTAGTCATTTTTATTTGTCTGATATTAGTCATTTATTTAGTCATTTAGTTGTTATTTTACCCAATGACCAAATTAGTCACTTACAAATAACCAAATTAGTCATTTATTTTCAAGATACTACTAGTGTTAGTCACGTGACTAAAATTTTTAGTCACGTAGTCATTTATTTTCCAAATTCTACTAGTGTGTGGATTCCTTTGCAATGACCGTTGCTGCACCAAAGAATAGATAATTTTTTTTGGCCAATATACAACAAGGGTTCTGGTAAGGACTTTCTGTTCATGGGGGTTGATCCATGTGGTGAGAGACCATTGTTTCCCTTCTCGTCAGAACCAACCTCATGATACTAGCCTTTGTTCTAGTATCCACACATATACTAGATGGAAATGCACTTGGATTTAGCGTGTTACCAGTTGGGTCATTCCCTTGTGTGATTATTTTTTTCCCACAAGGAAGGCCCTCTAGGATAAACAAAAGCAACCAAGTATACCCATAGTTTGATCAATCTTTATTTAGCATGAATAAAGAGAGAACCCATGTTGTATACTCCACTCACACTCGTAGATAAACAAGAATGGGTCTAGTGTTTTGGTCACCCAATTAAGGGGAGAGCATATGCCTACCATTCAATACACACAGCAGACATGGTGTTCATTCCTTTCTAATTAGTCTAGATTCCTAATTTAAGCATAAAGGAAATAAATCACTCCAACCCCTACATCAAATTACATTAAAAGGGAATCTAAATTAACAAAGCACAATTCGATAAAGTGACTCCTTAAAAACATTCCATCTTCCTCTATTCTTAAATGTCGATGGTAATTATGCTCTTAGGTCTTGATTATGCACTAAATTACTGGGATGCCACCTAAGAAATGAGTAGCCTCTAAGCTAGAATGCAAAAACTATGTCTACACCTACATGATTTTGATGTTCTTGTTTAAATGATGAACTAAGTGATATGCAGAATGGTGATTTGTTGTATAGATAATTCTATTTAAAATGATACACTATTGAATTAAACTAATGGAAATACTATGAGAATGATTCTAAATGCTATGAACAATCTAAGATATATCTAAGAATGCATCCATGATTCTAAATTACTTGCTAAACTTATTATAAATGTTGAATCAAAATACAATTAAGCTCTCAAATGCTAAGATGAATTCTGTAGAGTAATGTTATGCAATCTTCTCTTATGAAAAATTTGTAAATGAGCTTCTATTTATAGATTTCACCAAGGCATTAGGTGATTTGGTAGCAATGGATGATCAAGATTAAGTCTGGAGAGATCAATGGTGAGAAATGAGGAGGTTAGAGAGAATTAAGGAAATTGTCCCCTTTAGTAGAACAATCTTGCCAAGTGTAGAAAATAATCAATGGAAGGAAGAAGCCATGTGTCCTTGAGTTGGTTAAAATTGCTGAGAGTAAATATCCATTTTAGAAATTAGGAATAATTATTTTCATGTGACACATAGTAAGTTGGAAGATGAGGTGGAAGGAGGTTAGGAGAATATGGAGAAATGTGACAAAATTTGAATTTAAAAATTCAAATTTAATGAGAGAGAATTAATCAAATAAAATAAATTAGTTAAACTTGTTTATTTTAATTAAATCATGAAGAAAGTGGTTTAGAAAGGAGGAATTAAGAAATATGAACTATATAAATAAGCTTTTCAATTTATTTATATAGTAGAGGAAATAAAGATTTTATTAATCAAATAATAGATATTTAATTAATATTCTCTAGACCAATTTTGGATGTATACACCAAGTAGTGCTAAAGGGTTCATGATACCCTATACTACAAATATGATAAGGATGGATATGATGAATAAAGGTAATATTGAGCGATGCCCGCCAAGTTTCACTCACACTTTCCCAGTGCCACCTCCCATGGCTCTACCTAGAGGACGATTCTTTTCATTTTTTTGGATTTTTTATCATTTTTTTATTTTTTTGTATTTTCTGATTTATACCCTTGAAGACTAGGCATAAAAAATTTTGAGATGCAAGTTTTTGATTGGCTCCTGCAAGGGTTCACCTTCAAGGGTTGACAATTGGTATGATCTTGATCCTTAGCTTGTTGTGATGACAAAGTGACCCAACCAATTAGGCTCAAAATTTCCTTTGTTGTCTTGATTTGGAAGGTTCTTCTCATTCTACTTTAGGACAAGATTGCCTACCTGGAATGACCGACATTTGATATTCTTGTTATAGCTCTATTTCAATCGATTTTGGTACACTTGCAAGTGATTAAGAGCATCAAGACGATGTTCATCTAGGAATTCCATCTCATTCAGTCGAGACACTTTGTATTCTTCCTTGATTATTAGGTTCTGCAATGATACTCCTAATGATGGGAGCTCAACCTTGATAGGAAAGATGACTTCTAATCCATAGACCAACAAGAAAGGGGTTGCACCTGTAGGCATGCAAATATTGGTTTGATAAGCCCAAAGAGCAGGATTTAGTTGCAGATGCCAGTCACGACCAACTTCATTAACTATTTTCTTTAGGATTTTTAGGATAGTTTTGTTCGTTGCTTCTACTTGACCATTACCTTGGGGATAGTATGGGGTAGAGAATTGGTGTTGAATATGGAATTTTTGACACAACTCTTTTCCATCTTGGTTCTTAAATGGTGTTTTGTTATCTGAAATGAGGGTTTGTGGAACACCATAACGGAAAACTAGGTAATTCAAGATAAATTTGGCTATCTACTTCCCCATTGTGTAGGTCATAGGAATGGCTTCAACCCACTTAGTAAAGTACTTAGTGGTCATTATTATGAATTTATGGTCGTTGGACGAGGTTGGATTGATTTTGTCTATGAGGTCAAGACCCCATTGCGAGAAAGGCCATGGTGTGATCATTGGTTGCAACTCTTGAGTTGTAGCATGAATCAGATCCCCATTTTGTTGACACTGGATGCATTTCCACACATACTAATGAATTTATTTTTCCATGGTTGGCCAATAGTACCCCATCCTCAATAGTTTTCTTAGCTAATGTCATACCACTAGAATGGGACCCCCATATGCCATCCTATACTTTTTTTAAAGCAGTTAAGGCTTCCTCTTGGTTAAGACATTGTAGTAATGTCCCTTTGATGCTTCGACGGTAAAGGGTATCACCTAGGATCACGAATTGAGATGCCTTTTTAATAAAGGTCTTTTTGAGGTTCAAGGTGATATTAGATGGAAGTGTTCCTCTGTTAAGGTAAATAAAGATGTCATGGTACCAAGGTGATCTAAGACCAAAAATGACATACACGAATTTAGATTCAAGGATTTCAAAAGTTGGTGTGAGAAGTTGTTCTACCAAGAATTCACATTGGAGGATGTTGTTTGGCATGTATAGTAGTGATCCAATTTTTTTCATGGTGTCTGCTGCTCTGTTGTTCATGCGAGGAATCTACTCAAAATTTATGTCCATAAAGAGATATTTGAGATTCTCCACCATCTTTTTGTAAGGAGTGAGCTTTTCATCTTCAGTTTGATAGTCATCATTGACTTGGTTGATAATCAACTATGAGTGTCCATAGAATTTCATCTCTTGTATCTGCCATTGAACTGTTATCCTAAGACCTGTGATCAAGGCTTCATACTCAACAATGTTATTGGTACATGGGAATGATAGCCTGTATGACTTTGGGATGCAATCACCTTGAGGGGTGATGAAAAGAATGCCTACGCCTGATCCATGTTGAGTGAACGATCCATCAAAATACATCTTCCACTGAGCTATGAGATTAATAAGGAACATTGATTCATCAGGGAACTAATATATCAAAGGGTTCTTAGCATAGATGGGTGCTTCTTCTAGCTGGTCTATGATCACCTATCCTTTGATTTCCTTGCATTCCACATAATCTATGTCAAACTCCATCAAGATCATTACCTATATAGCCATTCATCCTATGAGGGTTGCTTTGGCTAACAAATATTTCAATGGATCAATCTTTGCAACGAGCTTGATTTGATGTGACAACATGTAGTGCCTAAACTTTTGTGAAGCAAAAACTACTGCTAGGCATGCTTCCTCAATGGGTGAATAGTTCATCTCATAGCCTACCAAGGTTCTGTTGATGTATTATATGGCTCTTTCCTTTTCATTTTCATCATGTTGTGCTAAAAGAGCTCCTAATGTTGTCGGTGTTGCTGAAATGTACAAGATCAGTGGCTTGTTTGGTATCGGTGGCATGAGCACTAGAGGTGTTAGGAGGTAATCCTTGATCTACTAGAAGGCTTTATCACATTTTTCATCCCACTTGTAAGTTATCCCTTTATTGAGAAGATGTGAAAAGGGATGGATCTTATCTGATAGTTGTGCTATGAACCTTCTGATGGACTACAACCTTCCTTGTAATCCTCTCATCTACTTCAATGTTTGTGGTGGTTCCATGTCTAGGATGGATTTTACCTTTGCTAGACCAATTTCTATCCCTCTTTGTGAGACAATAAAGCTAAGAAGTTTCCCTGATGTGACCCCGAACACACACCTTTTTGGATTCATTCGTACCTTGTATTCTTCAAGCCTATCAAAGATAGGTCCTAAGACTTGTATGTGCTGACTTCACTTCTTTGATTTTTCCAAAATATCATCCACATAATCTTCAACTATTTTTTGGATCATGTCATGAAAGATAAGGGTCATTTCTCTTTAATAGGTTTCTCCTGCACTTTTTAACCCAAATGGAATTACATTCCAGCAATAGGTTCCCCATGGACAAGTGAAGGAAGTTTTGTGTTGATCCTCCTTGGAAATTATGATTTGATTGTAGCCTGAAAATCCATCCATGAGTGACAACATTTCATGCCCAACTATTAAATCCACAATGAGATCGATGTTGGGAAGAGGGAAGTCATCCTTTGGACATGCCTTATTTAGATCTCTGAAGTCAGTGCATATTATGATTCCCTGAGTGGTTTTTGAGACTAGTACCAGGTTTGAAACCCACTCAGGATAATCTATTGGTTTGATGAATCCAACGTCAAGAAGCTTTTGTAGTTCTAGTTTAACCAAGAGTGTTATCTAAGGGTGCATCTTTCTTAATTTCTTCTTAACTAGTTTGGCTTCAGGATAGACCACTAAGTGATGTACAACCACTTCTAGATCAAGGCCCAACATATTTGTGTATGACCATGCAAATTTTTCTCTTCTCTCTCTAAGGAATGTTGCAAGGTTCTTTTGTTCTTTGTCCAACAAGGATTTAGCACAAAAAGTGATCTTAGGTTCTTTCTCGGTTCCCACATTAACTGGAGTAGCCTTTTTTTCTAGCACTACTGACTTCTCTAGACACATTTCACTAAGGGGGAGATTGAATCCCTCATCCTTGGGCACCTCAAAGAGGTTTTCACTATCAGATGCATCCTTTTTTTTATTTTTTTGTGATCAAAGAGTGCCATGAGGTGGTTTTCACTCAAGGATCTATAGGTTAGCTACATCTCATTTATTTTGAAACTAAAGGATTCAATTGTCTCCCCATAGTATGCCCCTATATCGAGCTCTATGTTGAATCCTACTTTGTGATCTTCCCATGATAAGTTGTCTCAAAGTCCTATGAATTCTGAGATTGCTTCATCATTTTTGAATAAATCTAGAATTTGGTGGTCCTTGTTGGTCCATGTCAATGAGTTGTGGGTATACTAGATGTATTTCAGTTGGTTGGTTATTTGAGACAAAGGATGTAATGGATATCATAAAGAGGGTGTTATTCTCAAATAAGTTAGTAACATCAAGAGGGAAGTCATCTAAGGCCATATCACATGATGTGGGTGACCAAGAGGAAGCCTCAACTCATTTAGCAAAAATACCCTCGCCAATAAGTGTGACCTTTCTAGTAGCATAACCTAAGCCAAGGCTCTTTATTCATTTCTCAAGAACAATGGGTTCTATTAAACCATTATCATTCTTCCCTAGCTTCTCATTTTTGTTAAACCCCCAATTTTGCATTAGTTGTAGGCCTTTGTTGTCATCTTCCATGGGAAGAACAGGAACCAATATTTCATCTTGATAAAGGAATTTGGAGATATCTTCTTCGTTGACATCTTCTTGATTTAGATCCCCCCATTTGGTGAAGGTAGTGGTTGCCATCTTGATTATTTCTGGTTCTTTGGTGCTAGATGTAGGTTTCCCATGAGTTTGAGGAGAAATAGGTAATTTTCCTAAGACAAAGGTTTCTTTCAATAGTTTATATTTTCCACAACCATCATCTTGGATCACTGCTTTGACATTAGGTATACTTCGCACAATGGGTATTTTTGATGCTAAGGTAGAAGCTAGGGATGATTGGTCAATAAATGAGCTTGATGGTGTAGGTCCTTCATCATTTTTGGGTATTTGTGAGATCTTATAGAACTTGGCCTCAAGACTTTTGCAGTAGTAAAAAGGCTCAAGATCTCCATGGATAGTGATTTCTCTACCTTCAAAAGGAAACTTCACACACTGGTGATAGGTTGAGGCTACAACTTTTAGAGCATGGATCCAAGGTCAGCCAAGTAGTATGTTATAGGGAAGATCAAGATCAAGTACTTGGCATCTAGTTTCTACAATAAGAGGTCCTACTTGGATTGGAAGTGCAATGATCCCTTGTGATACCTGTTCTTGATCATCATATTCCCTTATGGTAGTACTCTTTGTCTTTTCAATAGTATCTTCAGAGTAGCCTAGATTCTTGATTAGCTGCAAGGTACAAATGTTTAAACCAGTGCCTCCATCTACAAAGACTCTTTTGAACTTATTTTTATGAATGAAAACCTCAAGGTGTAAAGCATGGTTATGAGATGGTTGTGATGGTAAGCCTTGCTCAGAGAAGGTGAGAAGATGGTTAGCGATATTCCCTACCATAGCTTGAAACTGATTGGTATCAATTTTCTTAGGAACAAATGACTCAGACAAGGATTTTTCTAGTATTTCCCTATGCAAGGGAGATAATCTCAAGAGTTCTAAGATTGATATATATGTGGGGGTCTATTTAAGTTGATCTACAATATTTTACTTTCTAGGATTAGATGTGGGAAAAGTAGGTTGTGTCCTAGGTTGAGATGGGACCCTTGAACAGTTATTTTGCCTTGTCATGTGGCGACTCCACATTGCTCACTAGCTCCTTTGATGGTGACAACAGTGATGATGTTATCATAGGAGGAAACTACATTGGAATAGGTATGTTGTACATTGGTGTAATCCTTAGCTTTTCCACTGTTGTTTGATTTGTTATGATCTAGTAGAGGGGTCTTGTATAGCTTGAGATCTGGATTCCCTGTTGATACTTCAATGGATATGGTATCACTTTCTATGAGATCTTGGATGATGTTCTTGAGTTTCATGCAATTTTCTATTTTATGCCCTTTGATTTTATGAAATTCACAAAGATCACGTTCATTGTACCAAGATGGCTTCTCTTGTGGTTCTTGGTAGTTTTCAAAGTTAGCAAGCATTATTATATTTGACTCTACCAGTTTGTTCATGATTGTCTCGATGGGTTCCAATAACTGTGTGTACTTGTGTTTGGGATAGTTGTTCCTATTATCAGTTTTCCTTTGTTGCATGTTGGTGTTACTAATTTGGTTGTTCTAAGATGGAATCATTTGTTGCACAGTTGGTTGGGTCTTTGGAACTTGATTGTTATTATGTCTAGGAGCACCGAGTATGACCTTAGCATCTACCACATCATCATTTGTCACATTTTTGTTCTTATCCCATACACAGGTTTCTCATTCAAACTGGTTGAAGGACAATTTTCTTTGTAAGCCTAAGTATTTTCTTGAGAGATTAAGGCTCTTTCAATGTTGAGGGCTCTAGGAACAAGCTCATCGTATGATGTGATGCACTACATTTTCAAGTGGAATGATAGATTTGGATCAAGGTTGGCTATAATGATTCCCACTTTTTGTTCTTCAAGAAGAGGCCACTTGCTTTTACTAGCTCTTTCTCTCCATCATTGTAAGAAATTAGCAAAATTTTCTCCTTGATTTTGTTTAAGAGTGTACAAATCTTCTAGACTAACATCCATGTCAAGATTGAAGAATTGATCAATGAATTTATCAGTAATTTCTTGGAAAGTTTTAATACCAGGAGGAAAATGAGAAAACCAATCCATAGCAGTACTTACATTTAACTTCGAGGGAAGAGGTGCATTAGATATGAATTGTTGTAAGCCACTTCCATGCACATGACATTGAATTCTTTGATATGGTCAACAGGACTTCCTCTCCCTCTGTATTTGTCAATCTTCGGGATTTAAAAACCAAGAGGGAATGGTACCATTGCTATGTTTCGATTGAATGGGTAAGGACACAAGTTTTGTGTATGAGGCTTCTTTTCCTTGCCCATGCAAAGGTCCTACATTTCTTGTGAGAGTGCCTTCAATTGTGATGCTAGGTAGTCTTGTGGATTGGGTGGAGGAACATATGGTGGGATGAGAGATGAGTTGTATGGGGTGTATGAAGGTGTGAGATTTTGTGAAAGCGATGAATATGTTCCAGATGTGTTTGGATTGA